>SNQJ01S0140576.1:24423-46188 GCA_010110895.2 Picea sitchensis
AAATGACAAAATATTAAATAGCAAAAAGGAAAACAAAACATTAAACTGAAAGGTGGGGTGGAATTTTTTAAAATATATTTAAAAATAAGATTTATTTTTTTAATATATAAAAAAGTTAATAAACAAAATATGCTGCCAAATTACAATTCCATACACTCAAACAAAATTCAAAAATAACAAACAATGCTTAAATCATCAGAATTTAGTAATATAATTGTTTGTAATTTTAATTTTACATTACTTAAAATCAAATTTTTAAGTGTATAAATTAATACAACATTCTCAAAAACCTTCAAAACACTTAAAATATATCTCAATTATTGAAATCTGCTATTCCAACCATCTTCTAACAAAAGTTTTACCCAAACTTAAAAAATAAAAATTTGAGCCCTCGATGATGAGCCTACTCATGTATTAAAATCCCATCCATGAGCCCTCGATGATGAGTCTACTAGTACTAGTGACCTAATACACTTATGTTTTGTTGATAATGTTTTTGTTAAATCAATTTATTCAACTCTATTCTAACTAATAAGCACGAGAGTTTGGCATCGTTCGTTAAGTACATTGGTTTAATATTCAAATTAATAAAGAAGACAATTTAATTAGGGATTTTGGTTGATCTACTTTTTTTTCGTATCTTATTAGGAAATCATGAGTGGAAACGTTTTGTTGATGCAAAAGGATTCTAGGATACTAAGCAATCGTTCCTATGACGAGAAATATAACATCTAAATTTGACAAAAAGAAATAAAAAAATATGAAAAAAAATAAAAAACATGAAAACTGCAATTCCAACCATCTTCTAACAAGATTTTTAGCCAAACTTAAGAAATAAAAAATAGGAGGAAAGAAATAAAAACCCAATAAGCTGAATAAAATAATCCGAAGAACTCTTATTAATACAATACACATAATAGTACAAAAATTCAATCAATCCTGATTCGAAGTACATTAAATAATAAATGAATAAGATCCTCACCTGGCGTATCGATCACATTCAATTGTCTGCCATCGTTCATCTGCACTTGCTGTAATTCACAAGTCGCTCGAACAGCGGAAGAACCGGAGTGACACTGAAAGGCCCTGCGCCCAAGGATGGAATTACCAGTTGCACTTTTGCCATTGCCCATGCGCCCTACCAACACCAGAGTGGTAGGCGTTCCCCTTCCTTCCATCCTATCCTTTCAAGCTTTAAGGAATAGCTGGCTATAGCACTGAAAAACTGCTGAAATCTGCTTCAGCAACTAATGAATTCTGCTTCAGCAACCAATGACACCAAAACGATTATAATTGCTTCCGAGTTAACGCACCGCCCCTTAATTCAACATTCCGGATTCCCTCTGTAATGCGTAGCGATTTGCGAATCAGTCTGTAGCCGAAGCGCCCTTTATAACATTCCAGATTCTCTCACTGAGTAGGGCGTCGTGAATCACTTTGTAGCGCCCAATCGCCCTTTATAACATTCCAGATTCTCACTTTGTTGCGCCCAATCGCCCTTTATAACATTCTGTAACTGAGTACAGCGTAACGAATCGAATCACTTTATAGCCCAGCCGCCCTTTAAAACATTCTAAATTCCTTAACTCAATCCGAGGTAGCGAATCACTCTGTAGACAAATCATGGAGCCAATGACTTTGTAATCTCATATGAACAGGTTAACCCTAAAAATGCTGTAAACACATATAAAAAAGTGAATGAATTACGGGTTAATCGTGTTAAAGGAATTAAAATTTTTAATCGTATTTATTACGTCCAAAGGTTTATACCTATTGATAATGGGCAGATTTAATAGGAGTTTAGTGCTTAATAAGTTTTCTATGGACAGGATTAAATATTGCTGGAATATTCTTAATAGTCACACAAAATAAATGGCTGTGATTTCAATCATTAACTTTCTAGCTATTATAAAGACATCCGTTGATGTGTTTACTTTTTTACATTTACCTAATCATATTTAAAAATTACTTTGATAGCTAACTGATTGTCATCTAAATGATTAACAGAAATTAAAATATTAACACCAGATAAATGAAGCAACCGTTTATTTATTAATCAATAATAAAATTTAATAAATTCTTTACCAACCAATACCTTTCGAGATTTTACAGCAGCTATATTAGCCACGTTTAAATAAATAAATTTATAAAATTTGTAATAAGTAGAAAAATTTGAAAATTAAATTTATTTTTTCCATTTTTATATTTTTTTTATTTTAAAATTAACTTTTACCATAAAAAAAACCATAAAATTTCCATCTTTAAAATATAAACTCATTTAAAAATTGACATAAAAAAATATTTACTATTTACTATAAAATATGAGATATTGCTTTTAAAATATGAGATATTGCTTTTAATTGGTTATATTATTAAAAAGAGAGTATTAATACACTAAATTATGTAAAGGAATGTTATTAGTCCATGGGAAAGAAAGACCAGGGACTATAGTGATCAGTTCATCTCTCACTTAATATTAGTTTAGGGTTCACTTTATAATTTTTTGCAAATTATAATGTTTAACTTAGGAAGTTTATATATATATATATAAGTTTTATTGATTTATAGGTTTAAAGTGTTATATGATTGTCATTCGGTTATTCCTAGCTCAAGACTGAGTGTGTAGTGTGGGAATAAAGCTACATCCAACTGCCACCACTTTGCTTTGTTTTGAACCTAGTGCTTACTGCCATCTCATAAATATGTACTACTTTGAACAATTTGTGTATCATTCTATGGGTGTGAATCATAGATTGAAGCAATGGCTACACGGTACACCCACCTCCTTGGTATGTAGGATCATAGTTTCATAGTTTCATGAACACACATGTAAGAATGAAGAAACATTAATTCATATTCAATCATTTAATGAAGTACAATATTGAAAGTTCAGTGAATTGCTCACACAAAAATAGCCATTCTTTTAATGAAACACTATATCCAAAGTTAGTGAATTTATTGAGACACTATGTCCAAAGTTCGAAAATAAATGTGAATTTATCGAGACCCTATGTCCAAAGTTTGAAAATAAATGTCGATCTAGATGTTTGGGAAATGTTGTTATGCTTTCCAACCTTAGTATTGATTAATTAGGGTGGTTTCTGGTATTCCTACCCGGTTAAGTTGTGTGAGGCATGTCAAACATGTCCTTATATATATATTTAGAAATCAGATAAAGGTTGTGAACACTTGACGGTGGTTAAATCTCTAGACCAGAACAATGATAGTGGCAACAATGAGTTCTCTTCACTTATTGCGCGAATAGTCCAGTCTGTTGGAGTCCAGTCATTAATCTTTCCATCGTTTGCATGTCTCATGAATCTGATCTTGATCTCCCTTTTTTCTCCTCCCTTAAGTTTAAAATGTCTAACATTTTATGTATACTCACAATGTCTTTGTAGCATTGTTTCTGTGTTTTTATTAAGGAATGCTTGTATGAAGATATTCCATTTTATTTCTGTGTTTTTCTTAAGGAACGTTTATTTCTTTCCAGTTTCTATGAAGATATTATTTAAGGGAAGATTTTTAAATTGTTTAAAATTATTATATGTAGATCTTTAACATTCAATCTCTACTAATATGTTGAAATGAATCATAGATACGAATCCACTTAAAATCTAAATTTAAGTAGTTAGGGTCATTACCTTGAGAAAAATTGGTAAATGAAGACTCCATCCTGGTATCTCTCCTTAGCAGCAGTCTTCATCTTCTCATCCTTAGCTCTCCATAGTGTACCATTCAATTTAATTTTCAGTTGCAGGTCTCAATATTTCACAAAACAGTTCAGAAAATTATTCAAATCAAATGCATACCTAGATACTCCCCCATATTTTGATGCACCCCTTGAAAAACCACTACTCTTCCTAAAAAATTAATCAGAGCAACTGCTTGTTTTTTTTTTATGTAAAAAAAAATGATTCATGAAAAAAATCTCTACTATAATATATGGAACAATATATGCACATGTTTTAGATTTAAAAAAGTAATGAAAAACATGTACATCTTGAGAGATGTGACATATTATTCCATCATCATGTTCTTCTTCTTGTCGAGGGGATCTTTGTATTGGTCAATCTAAATTCAAGGAAGGAAACCTTTGTCATTAGGAATGAGAAACCAAAGCATTTTTTGCAGTGCATATACATATATAGAGTTGTGGTGGAAATTTTCAATTATATTGAATCCAACGTTAACATATGATTATACAGAAATTTTATGGTTGTTCCAGGCCCCATAACTTGAGAGTTTCCATATCATGTATGGAAACTTTGTCTTCTTGATCATGGAAACCTAAAAAATAACATAAACTACCAACTATCAGATTCATTTAAAACATGCAAAATTCCTTGTGACTTAAAATTATGGATATAATTTCCCGGATGTGGTACCATGTAGGTATGGGAGGCCACGCATCCCGCCCAAGACTCCAACCAAATATGGTCGGTCGTCACCCTTCACCTCAGTCTTGAATGAAGGGCAACCATTACTATCTGAAGAGCAGGGGTAGACAACTCCCTTGAGTTTGGTTAATGGCGGCACTAAGGATTAATTGTAGGGGACACGTGTGTACATTGGTCATGTCCTTCTAGGGTTTATCTCTCTCGCTAGGCTTGGGTTGGCACTATTTCTCCTTCGAGCTCCACCACCCTGCCTTCTCTGAGAACAAGACTAGTGTGAAGTGGGTTTTCCTAGCAGTCATTCAATGAATTCTTAGCCCTCCTATCTTAGCCATGCCGAGGGAGAGGGGAATGTCGAGGAGAGGACCAGCCTGGTACAACTACGTCGCCCGAAAGAGATGATTGCATCAGATGGAAAGAGCCATGTCCATAGCCAGGAATCAACACTTGGAGAAGCCAAGGACTCCATTGATGGCTTACATCGAGGAGGTGATTTTGGAGGAACCTATCCAGGCTCCCCCAGAATCCCTCCTCTTCATGGTACCAGATGACTTATAATTCCCCAGCTTCAATACAACTAGCACAAGCACCCAAGATGCCATGGAAGGATCCACCTGCATAGTCAAGGAGGAATTCCCAGAGGAATTCATCCATAAGGCTTCAAGAGTTTCAACCCAGGACAACAAAAACAAAGTTGGGGAAGAGGCAGAGCTGGTCAAGGTTGCGGACATTGGCACCGTGCAGGAGAACCACCCAGTCATGGCTCCTCCACCACTAACTGCAATCCCTGAGTTTAGCCCATCTCCGCCACCTCTCTTCAAACTAGAGCAACTAGATCTCATATTTGACCTCATGAGGCAAATGACAGACCAACTCCATCGAGACACCCTCATAAGTTAGTGGATCAACATGTTATTTAATGCATTCTTGAATGCACTAGAAAATCCACATTTCCCAACATGCACTGGAAAATCCACATTTCCCGACATGTCTGTAAGGACAAACATTCACCACCTGCTCTGGTTTCCAATTGGAAGGGAAGATGGAAAATAACATTTTTGACTAAAAAGTATAACAGTCTGCCACCTGTTCCGGTTTCCGCTAATTTGGCGAAACATGTGGCAGACTGATGAGATGTAGCTTTTTTGTATCATAACAACACAGTAATAGGAAATATTTCCTTTTTATTTACAAAAAACATTTATGGATATAATTTAATTTCGGTCTCATTACATATATCTCATACTACAATTATATATATATATATATATATATATATATATATATATATATATATATATATATATATATATATAGCGGGGTTTAGTTGAACATTTTCCAAAGGAACGTTGTCAAGGGTTTAGTTGAACATTTTCCAAAGGAACGTTGTCAACTAGTTGTTCTTGTAACTGGTACTGCCAGTCTTCATCTTCTCATCCATAGCTCTCGATAGTGTACCATTCAGTTTAGTTTTCAGTTGCAGGTCTCAATATTTCAAAAATAGTCTAGAAAATTATTCAAATCAAATGCATACCTAGATATTCCAAGTTTTCTCCAGTATTAAATTATATTCAAATAATTACGTTATAAAGGACTTTGTGTTCCAGTTGCAGAGGATTGTCAGTTTATATGTAGAATGGACGAATATATTAAACTAAAAAAATAATGGATTAGGTTATACCGGAGGACTGGTCCAATTTCAGCTGAATGGCATTCCCTTCCTCCATTTTTCGAAGGTGTTCAACACCCCATGTTACTCGAAAGGCCTCGCAAAATGTGGTTGGATGGGCTTGGACACCATTTCCTGAAAGAAACCCAAACAAAGAAACCACTATTATGATGAAAGCCCCTCCACAATTAGGACTTGAAATGTTCTTCCCCTTCATTAAAATCATTCCTGCAATGAACAAGCTAATTGCAGTACCAAAAAAATATATATTGGACATAACAATAAACAAGTGTTTTTATATGAATTCTCTCACTGTGCAGTCTCAACATTATTACTAATACATGTTTATTTTTATCACTGATATATGGAAAGTCAGAAATATTCCTTTCTGTAATTATTGAATTAATTAATTAAAAAGAAAATTAAATTTTCATTTTTTCCTGATTTTTCCCTGAAAAATTAATCAGAGAAATTGCTTGTTACTCCTTGTTTTCTTTTTATGTAAAACTAAATTGATTCATGAAAAAAATCTATACTATAATTTATGGAACAATATATGCACATGTTTTAGACTTAAAAAAGTAATGAAAAGAATGTACCTCCTGAGAGACATGACATATTCTTCCATATCATGTGCTTCATCTCATCAAGAACATCTTTGTATTGGTCAATCTAAATTCAAGGAAGGAAACCTTTGCCATTAGGAATGGGAAACCAAAGCATTTATGCAGTGCATAGAAATATATAGAGTTGTGGTGGAAATTTTCAATTATATTGAATCCAACATTAACATAAAATTATATAGAATAGTTTGTGGTTGTTATGGGCCCTGGAACTTGAGAGCTTCCATATCAGTTGTGGTAGCTTTGTCTGCTTGATCATGGAAACCTAAAAAATAGCATAAACTGTGAGTTATCAGTTTCATTTAAAAAATGAAAAATTCCTTCCAACTTAAAATTATACATATAATTTAATTTCGGTCTCATTACATATATCGTATATGCCACAATTATATATATATACACACACCTAGGGTTTAGTTGAACATTTTCCAAAGGCATGTTGTCAATTAGTTGTTCTTGTAATTGGTACTAGTATACATATAAAAGGGAAACTTAGACACTTTCCCACATTTAGCTTCAATGATACACAATGTACATCAACCATACATCACGCATGGAGTCACCTACAAGATCTATGGGAAAGCATAGCAAAACAATTTGTATGAAGTTAGCTCACTCGAAATTAAGGATATTTCAATTATGTTAAGGAAAATAACCTAATTACATATGTTAAGAAAAATAACTTAAACAGACCCAAATCATAGGTATCAGCCATACATCACTCATGGAGTCACCTATGAGCTCTGTGGGAAAGCATAGCCAAACAATTTGTATGAAGTTAGCTTACTAGAAATTAAGGATATTTCAGTTATGTTAAGGAAGATAACATAACTACAAATGTTAAGAAAAATTAATTAAACTGACCCAAGTCATAGGTAGATATGACAAATACTTAAATAGACCCAAATCCTAATCTCCTTATAATACCCAATCAAAGAATAACATAATTCAAAAACCCAACAATCTAGCTCGGCCCTGAGAACCCATTACTAATTAGGCAGAAACACACATATCCATCCACAACCCAAGACTGTAAATAGTTCAAACTTGATATCATCGTACTCTCTTCCCACCATTGTCAATCATATAATGTGCATCCAATCAAACCTCATTGAATATTCTTAGAAATATCTTTCATATTTGAAAATTTCAAATACAAAGACAATGCACATTTTTGGCATATTTTCCATACCTCTACTGCATGTATGAAATTGTATTATTCTGCAGTATCTAGTGGCTCTATTCCTTCATGCTCTTGTATCAGGATAGTCTCTACATTGTCAAAACAAAATAGTCACGCTCTGTGAACACCCAACTAGGCCTCTTGCACATTTTTATAAGTAAGTATCGGAACAACCAGGTGGGATATTTCTATAGTTTTGGATGCATGGTTGCCAAATGTTTAGAGACAGATTTCTTAGTGTATTATTTTGTAAACTTTAGATTGACGTGTCCTTATTACACAAATATGAGTTATTTACTACATGACATCAGAAAACCATGATTAACTGATGCAGGAGCATCGCTCCACCTCAACAAATGCGTCAACACGCCAACACACAGACGCACAATGGAGAAAGGGAGAGGCACCGAACCTCCCATTTTTAAAATTCGAAATATAATCCAACACAAATTTTTGTGTTGTAAGTTTGTAAATTCCAGACCATGCCTTTGTACAAGTAGTGGTTGAGGTTGCCTTAAATGGTTACCTGTAGTAGGTCCAAATCGTAGTCAGGTATGGACATTCATTTATGTAATGTAGCCATAGAAGTATGGTGTCATATCTGAGATACCGATAGCACTGAGGCGACGGTGAGGATAAGATCATAGAGCTCTCTCTTTGTAAAGAAGATATATTTTTTTAGAGAGGTCTGGGTAGAGAGGCCTTAGGAGGTATTACAATTTTTGAGAGAGAGATAGAGAGAACTGGAACTTTGTTACAGTCCAGTTTATGTAATCGTCTATATAGATACACAGAGATAATAGAAAAGTAGTTTTTCCTGCATATTGTTGTTCATGTGTTTATGTATTTCATGAATGAATGTTGTAGATGTATGATAAGTTTCATTTACAGTAGGAAGATAGATTTATCTATCTCTGTTTGAGTTTGAATATATCATTTTGGGTTCTTTAGGCTGTGCAAGGAGTGCACAACAAAACATTGGAGGTTCTGTAGCCAGTGCAAGGAGTGCGCATTTGAACTCTGCGGAGTCAGGGAAGAATGTGCTAGGAGGGCACACCAGAGTGATCATAATCTCAAGAGGAACCTCCAGGTTACTGAATACCTTGGAGGAGGAACATTGTGAGAGAATCACAGAGAAGCAGAGTTACTGAGAACTTTGTAGAGCTCTACCAGGTGGGCATTGAGTCGGTGCAAGTGTGCACAGAAGAACTCTGTGTCGAGTTCGGGAGAAACAAAGTTGTTGAATACTCTATGAATAAGATCTATGCAAGGAGTGCATCGAGCAGAAGAACACCAGGAGGGTGAGAAGTATTTCTTGTTCAAGAAATCCTTCGGATTCTGAGGTTGACGAAATCCCGAGAACGCAAGGTGTGTATGGGAGATCGAAAATCTTCGAGGAGATCAAGCTCAGGAGGCGTAACGTAAAAAGTGCATAGGAGTCGGACTTTTTCTGAGTTCGTAAGCTCAGAAGAGATAACGCTTTCAGAAGCGTAAGTGAGACCCAAAGGATTTGGGTTCATGGGAGGAAGTTCAAAGGCCGAGACCTTTTGAACACTAACAAAATATTTTGAGTTGGGATTAGGTGGAAACTCAAGAGGAGGAGCGACAACAACCATCTGATCGATTGTAGAGAATAAGATGGACCATTAGATCTATGTCAAAGAAGAGGAGGAACAAGTGTAGGAGAACGAGATCTCAGCTGTCAGATCTGAGCACGTGGACCAACAGTCGTTGGATCCAGAGGAACGTGCATGAGTTTTAACACTTTGGAGATGCACAGGAGAGGGGCTTTGCAAAGCCACAAAGTACCGACATCATAGAAACCGTCCATCAGAAGGGACCCGTGGTGAGCGATCAGTGTTTCACTGACCAACACATCAGAGAAGTCAAAGGGGAGGAATTACAAGAACTCACGAAAGCTAAGTTTGTGACTTGATAGTGGTCGTTAGATAAAGAGGAGCGTGAACCGTCAGATTTGAGCGCTCCGAAATATCGGCATTTCGGAAGTCGGGAATGCGGAGGAAGTTGTGACTTGGAATTCGCCAATCAGAAAATTCTTATTTGTGAAGGAGAATCTAGACTATTGGATCTAGAGGGGATACGTGTCAACGAGTCAGGAGATCCAAAAGGAGGCAAAGGTTGAAGTGTTGAAACAATCGAAACCCAAAGAGCCGAGAGTCATCGATCAATGAGGGGGCACTTGTCACCAGATTGCTAGCTCCGAAGGAAGTTAAGATGGAGGTTCAGTTTTGAGAACTAAAATAGCTAAAGCCAAAGCGACAAGGAGCCGAAGAGTCGAAGCGCCAAAGGACAGAGAGATTCTGGACCGTCAAATCCATAAGGGACATGTGGTGGATGATCGTGAACTCCGGGTGAAGTCATTCCGGGAGAACGTGAAGGAGGAGTTTGAGATTTAAAATTGCCGAAGTCCGGAGAGCCATAGCTCTGAGCTATCATATCACCTGAAGTGAATCTCAGTCGTCGGACCAGGAGAGGAGACGTGGCGGAAATCTGTGAACTCCGGGTAAAGTTTTGCAGTGATTCATAGTCTTCGGATTTAGGGGAGACATGGAACCGATCCATGCACTCTGGGGGAAGACCTGAAGTAATCCTAGGTTGTCCGATCTAAGAGGACATGTGGCGGGATTCTGCATATTTGAGGAGGAGAAAAAGGATTTGAGATTTGAGATCTCAGAAGTCCACTGATCGAGGAGAGGGCCATTGGACCGTTGATCTGGATTTAAAGGTAAAACATCTGAAATAAGAGAAAAGCCATTGATTTACGGGACATGTGTTTGTAGATCGTTAACTCTGAAAGATTGACATATGAGAAGAGTTGGGTTTGATATTTCAAACACCTGAAGTCCGGAGTTGCGAAAGAGATCACAGTCGTTGATCTAGGAGGAGCAAATCTGGCCCGTGGATTGAAAGGGCGCATATATGAAACGTTGATTCAGACGTTATCATCAAGATCATGAGATCAATGATTGAGAAGGATTGTGGGGCCAGGACATGCTCGGACGATAATAATCCTTGAGCGAGCTGCAATTTCAACCACGATTTTGGAAGGGAGATACGTGGCATCTGGGGGAGGATTGTGGGGCGAAAAGTGGGTTGATCTAAAACCACTCTTGCTCGTGCCCGCAATCTTACATTAGCACAAGGGCACAACCCAGGGTCATATGAAGGAGTGGCTAGTAAAGAGGAACTAGCGCCCGTGAATTGAAGAGTGTTGGAACACGCAAACAGAAGGTGCAGGTATCCCAGGACCTACACCAAAGGAAGAAAAGGGGCCCGTGTATAATTTTTGGGTTCATTCAAGAGCTTGTAGAGTCAATCTAACTCGACACTTGGAATGATCCAGAGACTGGGAGGTCCCGCATCCCTTGGGAAGGAAGGGGGTCCACATCAGGTGGTATCAGAGCACAATTTGGTTATTTCTGTAGCAGAGAGCCGAGAAAGGATATACTCTAATACACACCATCAGGTGGTATCAGAGAACATAATTGATTTATGTAGGCAACAAAGGTAATCAGAAGAACGAGCCTTGATTATAGATAGAAGACAAAGGAGATACGATGAAAGGAGATGACCTGATAACATCAGGTGGTATCATAAACAAGATTTTGCCTGTAGACAACAGGTGAAAGGAAAGCAGAGTATTGATGTTGTGTGAGAAAATTGTTGCACGTGCACAACAAAAACAAAAATTTAAACAACTAGGTGAGTTGTAAGAGAAGATGGAGATGCTATTGGATGTAGAGTGATTCATAGGCTTTCCAGGAGGGCAGAAAGAAGGTATAAATGGCTACTAAATACCATGAGCATGGTAGAAGAGAAGGCCACAAGAAGAAAATAAGTCCATAGGTGGACATGGAGCTCAATGAGACAAGAGAAAGGATGGAACAACTAGCATTTAAAATGCAACAGGATGCAAAAGTGCATTGGGTGTATAAGTGGCCCATGAAGGAGAAGGTGAAGTGGCTAGTCAAGAAATTGTTGGCCAAAGGATAGAAACAACTGTTAAATAGGTGGATGAGGTATGTTCAAAACCTCAGTGACACAGAGGAGGAAATGTTTTACACCTATGAACCAGAAGTCGGGAGACACCTCAACGATGAGGAGGAGGTGAGATCAGACGAAGATCTCATAAACTTCCAGGTAGGCAGAAATGGACTTTCAAGTTGCCAGGTGGGAAATGGAAAGAGATCAGAAGAAGGTATTGCATACTGCGAGGGAAGCACCGATGAAAGTTCAAATTTCTAGGTGGGCAATGAGATGGGATCAGTTGATCTCATAGACTGCCAGGTGGGAAGAAGAGAAGTCCCAAATTTCCAGGTGGGCAAGGGGAAATAAGTGAGATTGTTTGAAAGTCTCAGGAGCTCAGAAGTGAGTTCAGGTCAGCAAGGAGTGTTGATGGATAAAGATTCATGTGGGTTTGCAAACCATGTGAATGAAGATGATGAGAAGTCAAATACTCTCACAATCCAAGAGAATGATCAGAAGAGTACTTTGATCATTGGAGGGATCAAGGACTTACGACCAAACAACGAAGTGAAGGCCAATGTGCATGATGGAAGTGCAACAACAAAGGAAGGACAACTAGTGATGATTGTCATGATGAAGGAGAAGGTATTCGAATTTGCCCGAGGAGAAGAAAAAGAGGAGCACACAGTTGAGATTCTCACTCAATGGGAGATAGAATTGAGGATGTTGGAGGATTGGTTGGACAATCCAGAACCAACAAATGGCTTCCAAAAGATAGTCATGCAAAATTTAGGAGAAGAGCATTCGACAAAATTGCTCAAATTTTTCAGCCAGGAAGATGAACAAGAAATGACTGCAACATTGGAGCCTGCAACAGAAGAGGGAGCAGACAACATAGACTTTGTTGAGTTGCATTAGGAATTAGAAGCCCTGGAAAGAGGTAGGCACGTCCAACAGGTCAAGTTAGAGACATATGGAGGAGCATACCATCCAGGGGAGAAATTAGAGGAAGTTGGAGATATGCCAACACAAGAAGGGCTGACAGAAATCAATATGTCAGAGGAGGAAATTGAGCAACAACTTAGTGATGAGACTATGGAATTGAAGTTTACAGCAGAGTGTCAACTCAATGCCATAAGGGGAAATAAAAACAACATGGGAGATCAAATAAATCTACCCATTGACAAGAAGGAAGAGTTGCAGCC
The DNA here is from genome assembly GCA_010110895.2 of Picea sitchensis. Classification (NCBI taxonomy): domain Eukaryota; kingdom Viridiplantae; phylum Streptophyta; class Pinopsida; order Pinales; family Pinaceae; genus Picea; species Picea sitchensis. Next base: position 37,488 of record SNQJ01S0140576.1, read on the forward strand.
AAGAAGACTGCATAAGAAGAGCTAGCCACTAGAGCAGTTGGACAAGGTAATAGAGGAAATCAGGAAGCTGATGTTGAGGTGAGCAGAAACAGTCAACAAAGGAGAGATGAACAAAAGAGATCCTTCCATAGTATCAGGGAAGAATCAAAAGAAGAAAAAGAAGCAACAACAACAACATAGCTGGAGAGGAGCAAGAGGACAACTCTAGAAGAGAATTTGGGACCCAGGTGGATTTCAACACTGGAGAAGAGAAATCATGAGAAAGAGATCATGTTTTTCCTAGAAGGGGAGTATGACATAGGACCATCACTCCACCTTAGAAAATGCACCAGCACACCAACACGCAAATGTGCAATGGAGAAAGTTAGAGACACCGACCCTCCCATTTAAAAAATTCAAAATATAATCCAATACAGATTTTTGTGTCGTAAGGTTGTAAATGCCAGTCCATGCCTTTGTATAGGTAGTGGTTGATTTTTCCTTAAATGGTTACTTGTAGTACGTCCAAATCGTAGTCAAGTCTGGACATTCATTTATGTAATGTAGTCGTAGAAGTATGGTGCCATATCTAAGATAACAATAACACTGAGGTGATGGTGAGGATAAGCTCATAGATCCCTCACTTTATAAAGCAAAGATATTTTGTTAGAGAGGTTTGGGTAGAGAGGCCTTAGGAGGCCTTAGAAGTTCCGAGAGAGAGATAGAGAGAATTGGGAGTTTGTTACAGTTCAGTTTTTGTAATCATCTGTATAGATATACAGAGATAATAGAAAAACAGTTTTTCCTGCATATCGTTGTTCATGTGTTTATGTATTTCATGAATGAATGTTGTAGATGTATGATAAGTTTGATTTACAGTAGGAAGATAGATTTATCTATCTCTGTTTGAGTTTGAATATATCATTCTAGGTTCTTTAGGCTGTGCAAGGAGTGCACAACAGAACATTGGAGGTTCTATAGCCATTACAAGGAGTGTGCATCTGAACTATACAGAGTCAGGGAAGAACGTGCCAGGAGGGCACACTAGAGTGATAATAAAATCAATAGGAACCTCCAGGTTACTGAATACCTTCAAGGAGGAACTGTGCGAGAGAAGCACATAGAAGAAGAGTTTTTGAGAACTCTGTAGAGCTTTGTCAGGTGGGCATTGAGCCGATGCAAGTGTGAACGGAAGAACTCCGTGTCAAGTTTGGGAGAAACAAAGTTGTTGAATACTCTGTGAAGAAGAGCTCTAGAAGGAGTGCATTGAGCAGAAGAACTCCAGGAGGGTGAGAAGTATTTCTTGTTCAAGAAATCCTTCAGATTCTAAGGTTGACGAAATCGCGAGAACGCAAGGTATGCGTGGGAGATAAAAAATCTTTGAGGAGATTAAGCTTAGGAGGAGTAACATAAAAAGTGTGTAGAAGTCGAACATGTTCTGAGTCTGTAATCTCATAAGAGATAACACTTTCAGAGGGATAATAGAGACCCAAAGGATTCAGGTTTGCGGGAGGAAGTTCAAAGGCCGAGACCTTTTGAACACTGAAAAAATCTTCTAAGTCGGGAGAAGGTGGAAGCCCAAGAGGAGGAGCAACAACATCTGTCTGATCAGTTGTAGAGAAGAAGCTGGACCATTAGATCTAAGTCCAAGAAGAGGAGGAACGAGCATAGGAGAACCAGATGTCAACCATCAGATATGAGCGCGTCGACCAACAACCGTTGGATCTAGAAAAACATGCATGATTTTTAACCCTTTGGAGTTGCACAGGAGAGAGGGCTTTGCAAAGTCGCGAAGTCCTGACATCATTGAAACCGTCCATCGGAAGGGACCCGTGGCGAGCGATCAACGTTTCACTGACTCACACATCAGAGAAGTCAAAGGGGAAGAATTTCAAGAACTCGCGAAAGCCGAGTTTGCGACTCGATAGTGGTTGTTAGATCCAGAGGAGCTCGAGCTGTCAGATTTGAGAGCTCTGAAATATCGACATTTCAGAAGTCGGGAATGTGAGGGAAGTTGTGAATTTGAAGTTGCCAATCGCGAAATTCTGATTTGTGAAGGAGAATTTGGATCGTTGGATCCAGAGGGGATACGTGTCAATGGGTCAGGAGATCCAGAAGGAGGTGGAGGTTGAATTCTTGAAATAGTCGAAACCCGAAGAGCCGAGAGTTGTCGATATGCGAGGGGACACTTGTCACTAGATAACGATCTCCGGAGGAAGTTACGCTGGAGGTTCAGTTTTGAGAACTGAAATAGCCAAAGACAAAGTGCGGAGAGCCGAAGCGTCGAGCATCCGAAGAGCTGAAGCGCCAAAGGCCAGAATGATTATGGACCGTCAGATCCATAAGGGACACATGACAGACGATCATGAACTCCGGGCGAAGTCATTCTGGGAGAACGCAAAGGAGGAGTTTTAGATTTGAAATCGTCAAAGTCTGGAGAGCCATAATAGCTCTGAGTTGTCAGATCACCCGAAGTGAATCTGAGTCGGCGAACCAGGAGAGGAGACGTGGAATAAATCTATGCACTTCGGGTGAAGACCCGAAGTAATCCTAGGCCATCCAATCTAAGAGGACATGTGGCAGGATTCCACGTATTTGAGGAGGAGAAAAAAGATTTGAGATTTGAGATCTCAGAACTCTGGAGGCCTGGAGGAGATCTCAACCACTGATCAAGGAGAGGGCCGTTGGACCATTGATCTTGGTTGAAAGGTCAAACATCCGAAAGAGGAGCAGAGCCATTGATTTACGGGACATGTGTCTGTAGATCGTTAACTCCGTGAGATTGACATATGAGAGGAGATGGGTTTGAGATTTCAAACACTTGAAGTCTGGAGTTGTGAAAGAGATCACAGTGGTTGATCTAAGAGGAGCAGATATGGCCCGTGGATTGAAAGGGCGTAGATCTGAAGCATCGATTCAGATATTATCATCAATATCGTGAGATCAACGATCGAGAAGGATTGCGGGGCCAGGACATGCTCGAACGATAATAATACTTGAGTGGGCCGCAATTTCAACCACGGTTTTGGAAGGGAGATATGTGGCAGCTAGGGGAGGATTGCGGGGTAAAAAGCGGGTTGGTCTAAAATCACTCTTGCCCGCGCCTGCAATTGTGCATTAGCACAAGGGAACAACCTAGGGTCGTATGAAGGAAAGAGCTAGTAAAGAGGAGCTAGCACCCGTGAACTGAAGAACGTTGGAACGTGCAGACAGAAGGTGCGGGTATCGCAGGACCTGTGCCAAAGGACGAAAAGAAGCCCGTGTATAATTTATGGGTTCATTCAGGAGCCTGCAGAGTCAATCCGACTCGACAATTGGAACGATCCAGAGACTGGGAGGTCGTGCAACCCTTAGGAGGGAAGGGGTTCTACATCATTAACACTTGACCTTTTGGGATGCATGAGGTATATTGTTAGTTTTCCATTTCACATAACCTTTTGCACTATGCCTAGAACCATGAAATGATAGGTCAGGGAGGTTGGAACCACATAGTTTTTTGTAGTGTCCATGGAATGACAAGTCACGCACATGGTCTATGTCCGCAACCGTGAAGTGAAGGGTCAGGCAGATCATGACTTTTTAATAATTTTAACTTTTTCTTTCCCACACCAATACATAAATTTTGAGAGAAACAAGTCAAAATATGATAGCTTGGTAACAATTTAATTGCTTATATCGAAGCAATTTTCTTAGTCTTCTACGAATGATTATGTTTTCCAATAAAATTCAAAGCTAAATTAAGGTTAGTTTGATTTCACAGGCTAATTTTGCAACAAGTTATAATCCCTTCACATTAGTTACAAACATCAATAATTATATTAAGTATTGTAATCAACAATGAAAGGAGTTTACAATTATTTGATGACTTTTTGAGTCAGCAATAAATTTGAGTGTTGTATTCAACAATGAGAGTCTAAAGTTCAAAATTTGAGTTTTGTATTCAACAATGAGAATCTACAATTATTTAGAAGACTTTTTTTAGTAATTTTATTTAATCCCTTTCCATAAAATTGACTAAAATGCTAATCAACAATCTAAAGTTAATGCATCCCCAAAACCATTAAACACATTGCAATGTAGATTAATCCATTTCAAATTATAAAATATCTTTAAAAACAACAAAATAAAAATAATGTCAACTTCTCTTTCATATAAATTTAATTATTTTTTACTTATTTAAAATAAGTCTTAAAAATAATGTTACGGGCCCTTCTACTTCATCAGTGGCAACGCCACCAACTGCCAGAAAGGGAAAAAGGTCATCATCGTGGTCATGGTCCCAAGTAACCCTGCCCACGGTGGTAGCCCTTGGCCAACCCCTACATCGTTGCCACCAACTGCCAGAAAGTGTAAAAGGTCATCATCGTGGTCATGGTCCCATGTAACCCTGCCCACGGTGGTAGCCCTTGGCCAATCCCTACATCCAAAATTGTATCTCCATCCACCACTGATCTCATCCCGTTGTGTGTGTTTTTCTTTTATTTAGCAATCCTAAATGTACTGTAATGGATAATGTTTTTCCCAAGGCCTTTTCAGAGCAGTTGAACTTCCATTTCCTGCTCCTCTTACCGAAACTCTAGCATAAAATATTGTACCGACAATTTAAATTTTATATTTTTTCAATCGTGTCTAGATAATTCAATCCTTCTCACTTTCTTTAGTTGGAGTAGTATAATTTTTGAAAAAGATATTATAGATTTTAATATTTTCATAGAAAATAAAGATAGGGTTATATTAATATACTTGATTGATTGCGAATTTTAATTTTTTCATAGAAAATAAAGATAGGGTTATATTAATATACTTGATTGATTGTGGAAATGTATTTCGCTTTCATTCGTAGCCGATATAAGCTTTGTAATATTTTATGTTTATACTTCGAACCTTTCACAAGAAATTTGTTCTTTGTTTAAGACAGGTTAAACAACTCTATCGGAAGAAGGAAGTACACTATTTTTATGTTTTTTTTTTTTTAGGTTTTAATTTTCATTATGTAGTAAAAAAATTGGATTGGGAAAGTTTAAATGATTTATATTTTATATATTTTTTTAAGATATTCATTATTGGAATTTGGCTATACTGGAATTTGGCTATAGAAGAATTGTTGAAATTATAATTTTTTATTGTTGAATTAGTATTTTTATTTGAAAAAATGGATTCAACACCCTTAAAAACTCCTACTAAACTTGGATCATAAAATCTCAACAATTGATATATATATGATTCTAACAATTTTTCTACATTTTAAACTGGATTTTAGGTAAAAATAATTGGAAAAAGATCCAAAGAGTAATATATTTAAAGTGCATGATTGGGTTGTTATATATATATATATATATATTAAAAGGGATAAATCTTTTCAGAGTAAAAACTTTCTTAGCTTGAAAATACTTAATAAAAAGTTTACACTTAGAAGGATTTGATCCCTCCTGATAAATTTAGTTGATTTATTTGATGGTTAAAAACGGTTGATTTCAATTTCAGATTCATAAAATCCAACTTATTGAAAGTGGTCATTTATCTTCTTTTTTAAAATATTCAGATTAATGTACCTCCTATTTTATGTTTTTTTAATTTCATTTCCATAATTTTTTTTTATTTCATTTCTATAAATTTTACATTTTTAAGTTAATATAATCAAAATTTAGACAATTTTGTCTGTTAACAGATTTTGTGCAATAATATTTTTTTTCTCTAATTTGTGTCATCTTGTACACCAGTTACCATTCATTTTCTTGTTTCAATTGTTTTATCAATTTAATTGTTATTGTTTCAATTTAATATACTTTAGGTTACTATCTTTAAAATAGAGTCATATTTTTATCAAATTTATTTAGTTTTGATTGCTAATAACTTTTTACTCCCATCAATTTTCAAAAATTTTGGTTTTCTTTGTCTTTAACCATTTTTTACTCCCATAAATTTTAGAAAATTTAGGTTGTCTTTTCCTTCATAGACATTGTAGTTCATTTGCCTAAAATGTGCTCAGTTTTTAATTACTATACAATTTTCAAATCTTTGGTTTACTTAAGTTATTTTTTTTTTCTTTGTCTTTAACCATTTTTTACTCCCATAAATTTTAGAAAATTTAGGTTGTCTTTTCCTTCATAGACATTGTAGTTCATTTGCCTAAAATGTGCTCAGTTTTTAATTACTATACAATTTCCAAATCTTTGGTTTACTTAAGTTATTTTTTTTAAATGATTCTTCAATTTGATTACATGATCTTTATTTTTTTTTATGTATTATCCATTTTATGTAGACATATTTAACTTAAAGTTAAGAGATAAAGATTCTCTTAAGAAGGCCAATTTGATTACATGATATTTATTTCTGATGTATTATCCATTTTCTGTAGGCTTATTTAATTTAAAATTAAGATACAAAGCTTCTATTAAGAAGACAATTCAATCAATTTATGACATTCTTGATTTGAAGTTGTATTTTGTGATTTGAGAAATTGAAAATGACTTAAAATGTTCTTTACAAATCCACTAGTGTGGATATTTGCATTTTTCATGACAAATTGACATTGGATTTACCAAAGTTTTTGTTTCATTTGCTTGTGCAATTCCTTTTTCTATGAGATGAAAGATTATATTTAACATTACTAATTTCATGGTTAAGGAGTAGATAGATTTGGTTATGTTTTACCAAAAAAATAGTAACAACTTCTTCCTTCTTCTACGTTAATATGTAAAGCCATTGTCATTTTATGTTTGAAGCCAATTTTAGTGGATGCCTTTTATTTTTTACTTCTTAAATTTTATATTTCTACTTATCTTATTTATTACAATAAAATAGTAAAGTAGAATAGATGAATATTGTCTATTTAATGGTTGAATGCTTTAAATAAAATTTATGTATTATAGATATAATAATGGCCATCCACATCCAACTATGAAAAATGGAAAAATGTAGATGTAGAGATAAATTATAATAACTATTTTTGTAATGTCTATATTTTTCAATATAAATATATTGTAAATATTGATTCTTTAAATAACTTATGTTGCAATTTAAAAAAAATCATTCAAGTTATAATATTTGGTTGAAGTAATTTAAAGTTACTTTTTAGTTGTAGTAATGCAAAGTTAAAAATGACATCTATATTATCAAACCATTTGAAGTAATGTAAGGTTAAAAATGACATAGTAATGAAGTAGTGCATTAACTAAGTTATTATTTTCAATAAGTGGAATTGATAAATTTTATTTGCAAATGGATGCAGCTTTAATCTTGGTGGGTTAATTTCATTATTTGAATGACGTGAATTACAAACAAACGTGAGATCACATAGTTAATTCCCGAAAAATATATTGAAGAAGATATTGTTGGACCTCACTTGATATCTCCACCAAGTGAGATTGTAAAAAATACAACCAACCAATTTACCTTCAAAATGCAACTTTAAAGAAGATGTTCAAGTGCCAAGTAAAGCACATATTGATCTAAGAAGATGAAAACCTACGCATAGATAAAGATAATGTGACTTAACCACTATCAAACTTGGAAAAAAACCCATTAAACTCATCTAAATTGGTTTCCTCTGCAAAGCATTAGACTCCATTGTCTTTATCAGATTCAAGAAAAATATTTGAAATTATGATAAAGCATGTCCATTAGTTTGATCAAACAATGGCTTTCTTTTTGAGGTTGTCATTGGGCTCTGCTACTTTTGCTTCTGATATTTATACTAACATTTCAAATTTTAGTTTTTAATTATTCAGGACTACACTGAAATGTAATCTTTTTCCTCACTGATGATGAGGGCCCATTAAATTCTAGATTTTTTATATTAAGATGAATATATATCAAAGTACTTTGAGAATAAATTTAAAATGGAAATCACTAAGATTGTATGACTTTACAACCACCTCAAGTTAATGATTTATTCATTTATCTCATATACTCTTGCTTTTTCAAATATTTTCGTTACCAATTACAATGCAATCAAAGTTTTTTCTACTTCTTTTGTAAATTAAGGTGTATTTTGATTTCGATATTCTGCATTTGTTTTTTTAAATTTGGGTCTTCCTCCCTCCCATAAGGGTATTCATTTATCTCATATACTCTTTCTTTCTCAAATATTCTCTTTACCAATTACAATGTAATCAAAGCTTTTTCTACTTCTTTTGTAAAATCTACTTCTTTTGTAAAATCTAGGGTATTTTGATTCCAATATGGTGCATTTTTTTTTTTAAATTTAGCTCCTCCTCCCTAACATAAGGGTAAGGAGGATGGTTTCTTTTGTCTCATTAAAATTTTATTTATTCTTATGTGATAAAATATTTAGTTTTAATTGTTTGTATTTATGAGGATAAAATATTTAATTATAATTGACAAGTTTTCAATATATATAATCAATTCAATGGAGTTCCATTGCTTATGGGATGAAGTGGTATATTATACATTTAGTTTATATTCCTTTAAGTGATATCTTGAGCTCATAATGAGTATACTGATATAATTATTATTTGGCTAGTTCCATTAGGAGGTGCTCGTTTGAATCTCTCTAGGTTAGGCACATTAGTTTACACCAATGGCTTTACTAGAGATGTCATACACATATGTAGGGAAGAATCACTTGGGTTTCCCCATCAGGTCTTGGGAAAAAATATATATAGGTTCATCGAGCTTTAGTCTAATGACAACTTGGAGAGGTAGCTACGAAGATGAGGGTCAAATCCTAGTGGACATGCTCCTCCCCCGCATGGGGTCT
>SNQJ01S0140577.1:10340-25288 GCA_010110895.2 Picea sitchensis
CCATATTTTTTCAATTTGTATAGTATGGTGTGCTTTTATTTATTTTTGATTAGTTGATTGTTTTAAATAATACTCCATAAGCCCAATGTAAAGACTACTCTGTAGTTTTTTGGTTTTCATTTTGGATTACAAATAAATGGATGGATGAACATGGAAATAAATTATAGTGAAAATGTTTATGATGATCAAGGAGATAAAGGCATCGGTCATCGGGTTCTTAAAGTTTCACCATGAAACATTATCCCCAATAAGGAGCTATTTTTAGTCCTTGATTTTGCAATGATTGTTGAAGATTCTTTTCCCTACCCTATTTTTTCCCAACATTACTTTATACTTTGTTTTCTTCTTCTTCAATTTTAAAAGTGTGCATGCATTATTATTTTTCAGTGTTTTTAATATGCATTAGTGTTATTAATCTTAGAATTAGACTTCTAGGATATTTCCATCAAATCATAAGTCCATTCCCTTGTTTATTGTAGCACCAAGAGTAATCCTTATTCTATATGTGCCAAATTCATAAGATCGTGCCAGAAATGCCCAAGATCCTTTCCTATAATCCAACATCATTGATGATTAAGATCAGGTCATGAATTAAGTTATGATACTCATTCAAGAAGTATGGTTTATACTTATCCATTCTTATATTAGATCACAGGTTTTCTAGTTTTGTATCAAGATTGTTGATAGATGATACCCAATCCCTTCATTGTGTTCATTTATTAGTTTATTCGAGATTTGCAGGGGGTAAATATCTTCTACAAGTATTCCTATTATCAGAGGTTTTAGGTGTTTCTGATAGAAACCCTAACCAATCTCCAAATTTTAGTAATTAGAATCTACACCATGGCACCTAAGAAAAGAGGGAAAATTACTCAGCTGGAATGAGAAGGTGCACAATTTATTGAGGCTTACCCAGATACTTTGCAGAAGTTCATAGCTACAAGTTTGTTCAACTTCTGTACAACACTCAAGGGTTATCATGAACACATTTCTTTTATGTTTTCACATAACTTCGATGGTTTTGCAATAGTGGTAGGTAAGTTTCTGATACATGTGACAGAACACTCAATCGGTATTGTGTTCAGTTTGTTTGTGTATGGAGAGAGATGGTGGAAGAAACATGAGATTCCTATGGAATTTATAAACAATTTTTTACTCCCATAACGCCAAGATCCTAACCGGAGTATGGGTATCCCACAAATCTAGATGAAAAAAGAGTGTCAGACTGCTTTAATGGTGATTTGCAGGTACATTACATGTGAAGGATGATTTTCCCTTGTCCATATTTATCACATTAGGCTGCTAATGCATTTGAATGGCGATATCTCTCTTTGTTTTCCTTTATTTTTATTAAAAATCCCGTCAAAATGTCTAAAAGTATACAATCTCACCCTGTAATTGCTAGTAAGATTATTTTTCACTAGAGATTGATTAAAAACTTGATATTATATGCCTTGGGAGAAGTCCAGCACCCTTGGGACTAGTTAATTAAATCCCTTGAACTTTTAGAACATGAACCTAAGCATAAAACTTATCCTAAACAAAAATCTAAAAAAAAAGAAGAAAGTTTCTAAAACCCCTGTTGTTACAGTGAAAGAAAGTTATCCTATAGCTATAGTGACTCTATCCAGCAAAAGAAAGTAGTTGTTACAACAGGAAACAAAAGATTCAAATAAAGTTAACTGTGTAGGAAAGATCACCAGAATGGAGAAAAAGAAACAAAAGGCACAGGTAGAGGTAGATTTTAAATTTCAAGATGAGTGTCTTGTTCCAAAATAGGAGCCTGAGGATTTTTAAAGAGATCCATATCAGAGGACAAAAGAAAAATAAGTTTATTCAAACCATGAATAAACATAAGGAACCTGTTGTTGATGATAAAAATAAGAAATTGAGCAAAAAAAAGAAGGATAAACCATTGGTGAACTATCCTAGCAGATCTAAAACTAGGACAACCAATAAGTTCAGATTGAATTCAAAATCCCTATTCAATCCTTCTATTAGGACATGCAATGTAATTTCCATTGATGATGACACAGTGGAAACTGCAAGGGAGGAAAAGGGACATTCACCTGTAAGATCTTCATACAAGTCGAAAAAGGTTAAAGTAGAACCTAAAGAGGAATGTTATGATGAGGATACTGTGCATAAACAAAGAAAATATGACAAGGGTAAAAATGCAGTAGAGCATTCAATGAGGCATGTGACCAGAGAAACCAAAAATCTAAGTTTAAAATCCAAATTTTTTTCCAAGTCCTCTCTGAAAAAGGACCATTCAACAGATCTAGAAGATGATCCAGTGGATGATGAGATGAAACCATAATTTAATTGTTTTTGAGATACAGGGGAGCTACAAGATTCGTAGCAGATGAAAATTACAGATAGTGTTGAAGCTCGAGAAATTGTTGGTGGTTCATCCTCAATGCCAAATATTTGTTCATTCATTGGTGGTTCATCCTCAATGCCAAGTGGATATAAATTCTTCCACTATGCCAAATTGTTTCAACCTTTTCAAATGACCTAAATGGTTGGTGTCAGTGTCAATTAAGAATTCATAAATCTCTGCCACAAATTGTGTCCAAGTCACATACCCTTGGTGGGAATTTTTTCTCCATTGCCACATTGCCAACGTTCTTAATCTAGATGGAGAACACCATACTAGAATTTTTCCAACTCATCTGTAATTCCATACAAAGAGAAATAATGTTCCATTTAAGTTACCCAGCCAGTGGGATCTGATCCATCAAATTTGGTCACATCCACAGGCGGAAGGCATAGGTCACACTCAAATTGATGGGGCTGAAAAGTCTGGGAATTAGAGGAATTTTCACCTTCGGTTTGCAAAGGTGAGTTAGAGGAGGGAAGATCTGCAGGGATATGCATCTTGGTACATATCAATGTAGTGAAGGAGGCAATTTGGGTATTGAAGGATTAAGATGGGTAGTGAGGTCCTATTTGATGGTTTCCATTTTAGCATCGATGGAGGAATGCATGTTTTTATTGATGGTGGCAACATTGGCACTAAGTTTTCTAACTTATTGTTGGGTCTCTGTGAAATTAGAGTACAAGGAATTGAAGCGAGCTTCCATGTCTTAGATATGGGTGTGGGTCATGATGGAGAGGGAAAACGAAAAGGGACGGGTGGGACCACAAAAAAAATGGATTATGGGTGAAGTGTATGATGACGATCAGGGCAATGAAGGGAATCCAATGGTGTAAGGATCAAATAAGGGTGTTGGAAGGGGGTCAGGTCCATGAGAAAAAACATTTGCTAAAAAATGATCGGTATGACTATGAATGATCAGTATGACTGCGATAAGGGAGAAGAGAGGAATCCAATGGGATAGGTCTCAAATAATGGTGCCAACATGATCCATAATTTGTTTTTTACTCCTGTGGATTTATACTCCAATATGAAGAATATTGCAGTTACAAAATGCCGAAATTCTTAACAGGAAGAAATGTGTAGTAATTTCCCAACCCGAATGCAGGAGGCACAGTTGCGTGGAAATAGATATTGTTCGTTATATTTTTGTTTCCTTCCCAAGGGCCAGGGTATTCAATTGTTCTACAAAAAAGGGTTTTCCCTATGCTATATCTCTCTTATATATGTGGGAGGTCCAACAATAGTACTTGACCTGATATCTCAGGGCACCAACTAAGGAGGCTAGACCGTGCCCTTAGCCGTACTACCCAACTACCCTGGCACTAGAGAGTATATTCCTAGGTGTTGTTCTCAGTGGTAGTATAGCAGTCAAGTGACCAATCGATTTATCTATGGAGGGCATTAGGAGATCTAGGTCGATCTGTATACAGGTGTTGTATGATGCACTATCACTCGAAGGGGTACCAAAAATGGTTACAGGGGTGGCCAACAAATGTGCACTTAGGTACCACTTGTATTTCTTGTGTTTATGTGTGTAATGACAGATCTTTGTAGCTTTAAGATGTCGTAATACATCTCTACCCTGAAAAAAAATTAACTCACAATTTACTGCCAAGGAAGATGCTTTGATACCACTTGTAATATTCTAGATATAAAATAGTATGCAAAACATAAATATTTTAGCTAGAAATGGTAGAGAAGCAATTATATAATCAAAACAATACCAGAATAATACCAGAATAACACTAGAAAGAGAACTTTGATTACTGATAGCAATTTTCACTTTCCTCTTCGAGGGGGCAACCTCGAGCAGAGAAGAGCTCTATTACAATAATATCCAAGACAAAACTTATCATACCCTCTACTCCTATTTATACTAAACATGTCTATCCAAAAGAACAATCTAGAGGAATATCCTTCTAGAAGCGGAAGCTTCTATTAGGTCTTCTTACATTTGACTTATTTTTCCTTATTGCTAGGCATTATTAATATTGGCCTTTATTATATGGAAATATATTATTCTACCTATGTGATGGGTTAGGGAGATTAGGTCTGTAACAATAAACCTTTTTGACTTATTTTCTTTCCTTCTGATATTATCTGCTTCTGCTTCTAGCTTATGGCATAACTCTTCTTTTTCATTTACCCGATTCTTCAATAGTTCCCCTATCCTTTTGGCTTCTTCAGGTTGGATCCTTAGATTGACATTGATTTCTCTTGTTTCTTCAAGGATTTTTCTAATATCATCATATACCTTCTTCTTTTCTTCTTCTTGATTAATTATTTCATTCCTTAGTCTCTTGATCTCTTCTTCTTTTTCTTCTAATTGGGTCCTTTTACTTTCTTCTTGTTTCTTGAGAATTTGTTTTAGTGTCATGGTATGACTTGGGTACTTTTCTAGGACTTCCTTAGTGTATTTTTCAAGATACTCAAAATAAATTGAATAATGTCCTATTTCCATGCTAACATCATCTAACTCAAGTAAAACTTTTCTTTTAAACTTCAACAATTCTTCCTCTTCATCTATAAGATAATTGTCAGCTAATTCTACACAAACTACTTCTAGATATTCTTCTTCGTTTGTACGAGAACATTCAATATCATCACACTTATAAGTATTGCAATCATAATATTTTGGAGTCTTTACCTTCATTTTCCTTAATGGAATTTTGTTCAGTGTCTTTTCTTTTGTATTAATATACCTTGTCTAGCTTCAGCCATAGGTCCTTGGAAGAAGAATGTTTTCCTATGCTTTCTTTGATAGAATCTAACTCTGGAGAGTCCATTGAAGATGGTATTGAGTTCCACTACATTTTTCTTCTTTGATTTCGTTTGGGATGCAAATTTTGATTGATTCTTCAAGCTAATTAATCCAAAAACAACTATGTTCCAAACACATGTTCCCTTTTCCTTCAAATACCCTTTAATTTATATTTTCCATGCTCAATAATTTGTCTCATCAAATAAGGGAACTCCATATGCATGTTAATCAATTTGTCTGTCCATTTATCTCCTTCAATCTTGTAAGGCATATGATGAAAACCTGGATTTGATACCAATTTTTGGACACAACAACCACACTGAGAGTGGGGGTGAATTAGCGTAGGGATTCTTTTACACTTATTTCAAAACTTTAGTTAACAACATATTATTCATTCATACTTAGCTACTTGCATGTATAAAAAACATTCATCTATAAACCATCACCACAATAGACACAAATAACACCATATATATGTGTAAACTTTTTATATTATGTGTTATAGGAGACTACAATCTTTGGGGTTTATCAGCACAAACTGAAAAGAGCACCAAATCCAAGAGAAAACCAACTCTCAATACAAGACCAAGCTTGCATACCTTAGCACAAACTTATAAGAGGAATCCAACCTTCAAGTATAAGACCCATCGTGTAGATAGAAAATAGTTTGTCAACATGTACGTGACCTACCTATACTACATCATGAATATGTATGCGAGTTGTACTTTATATTGCAACACTTGTATGTACCTGACCTCCTCCACTATCAACCTGCGTACACATTCAAAAAACTAGGGCATCCATTCTTATGCACCTCTAAAACTTTTCGGCCTATGTCACATCCACCAATAACATGCCATTATATCAACCTATCACTATAACCATCATGTTTGATGCATACATCATCATACATATTCCTCAAACTAGTACAAGTAGCTCAAGGGTGTGAGCTATAGGAATCATTTCAGAACTGTGTCATACATGAGAGTGTTTCTGAATAAATCAACCAACCTACATCTACCATATCCAGATATTACAAAATCCATACCAAGAATGCTTCAAGCATTCACCATACCATAAGAATAAGTGATCATGAAAAACAACCATCCAACCAAACCAAAACTTTTGTAGACGTTCTGAACCTGTAGAATGTTGATATGGAACTTTCCTTAGACTTCAGGGACCTGACAACAACATCAACTCAAGTCTCCATGAATTTTTCACCTGTATGCGACCTCCTATAATGTCATCCCATGTATGTATGTGACCTCTTCTACTGTTAGCCCATGTACACTTAAAAAATTAGGGTTTTTCTAAAGCTATGAAACTTTCACCATCCACTCTCCTTGCTACCTCATACTTACAGAACTCCTTATGTGTCCATGAGTACATGCAATGAAACTTTCACCAAATGATGGATATTCAATATTCTCAAAGAATCTCACCATAAGAGACCCTTGACATATTATTTATATTATGCAAGTAGCTTCCTCTAGGGGTTATCTTCTAACCAACTTCCTTGTTTTAGCGATAACCCACTTCTAACCACTTTTCCCACTTACAACCACTTTATCAACAACTAGTAAACTCTCCACTTCTAGTTGAAACTAATTTATTTTTAATTATTTTCTTATTGAAACAACTTAACTGATGATTAACTCCTTGTTTCACCCACTTTGACTAGTCAACATCTTCTAGGAGCTTCTAGAATAATTTGACTTCTTTGAACTTCTAGGGGATTGTAGATAACTCATGAGCGTTCTCCAACTTCACAAGGTCATATATCCCTAAAGGTGAGGATCCACGTGGTGTACGACATATCACCTAAAATGACATGGCGAGTACTATCCATCTAGAATAGTCTCACTTGCAAATTCATTGATCTTCATTACATTCTTCCTCAATCAATTTCTGGTTCCCTAACCAAACTACTGGGGATAACTGCTTGGAATTCACAAAGCATATTCCCATGAGGGATTTCACCATAAGGGGACCACTTTGGATTTCATCCATTTGGTACTTCCTATCAACCATGACATGACATCAATGATACAAATCCTTTTACTATGAACACATCATTATGACAATACTTGACATCAACCCTTTGACATCAATTACATCAATGACAACATAACACTTGGCATCAACCCTTTTGCATCAATCCTTTGACATGAATGACAACATAATACAACATGAACATAATAAATGTATGATGACTTATTAGGAGGTTCCACTTCTATAAGGTTACTCGTCTAGAATGTTATTAGTTATTTGGTATAATTATATAAATGGGATAAGTAGGTATTGAAGAATAATAATTGTAATTGGACCATGTAGCTCATTAGGATGTTTCCCCCTCGAAGAGGCAAGTGAACAGGAGTGGACCACTTGTTCAGTAGGATCTATTTTATGGTGTTTCCCTACCTTAAGGGTTTGATAATAAGAAAGTGGTTATTTATATATATTGTTCTTATATATATTGTAGTGTTTATGTATTATGGTATCTGGTACTTAACAAGTGGTTTCAAAGCACTTTCTTCGGCCACAAAACACTATAGATAAATTATGTATTTTTATATGTGGAATTTGTAGAAACTGGTTGTATTTTGGTTTTTGTGGAAAAAAAAAAAATTCAATTTTTTTTGTCTCAAATGGTGTCTAGAAAGTGAAGTTATCATTATTTTAAAATCTTCTCAATTTTTAGGGTTTTTCCTGAGCGGTCGCACGATTTTGTTGATTTATGTAGCACTTGTGGGGATACTTTTCCAAAACACATTACATATATGAGTTACTATTTCAATAATATCAGATTTCAAAAACAAATCATCCAAATTGAACTACGGTAGTGCATATATTTCTAATTTGAAGTCGACCATCTTTTAAGGTCTTTGTGATGGCGGTGAGACCATAGAGATCATTACTTTTGATAGGTTGTTAATATTTATACCATATTGGTGTCATTGGATAGAGAATTTTAGAGATTTATTTTGGTATATTATATGAGGTTTTTTTTATAGATATGTGAGGCATTCCATCCTATGCAAACTTTCCATTGTCACTAAATCTCTCAGTCATATAATAAAGGAACACCTTCAGATTTATCTTGGCATTCTGACCAAATATGGTCAAGAATAACTTACTTGGTATGATATCGAGCATGATTATGATTCTTTGTACTCTTATCTTTCAAGGAAGGAGATATATATTATGAATATCATCTACATCGATATCATAGGAGAACATACTCAAGAAACATATGCTTGGTATGTATGAGGAAGATTGTGAAGAAGATTGTATATGGAAAGGGGTTGTAATTTTTGAGATGACAATGTGCCATTATTTTATATGATGACCCTACTCCACCTTATGTAGAGAAAATCAATGTGACAAATCTGGAACCCGGTTATGACTACTACTTCAATTTTTTTTTGTCTCAAATGGTGTCTAGAAAGTGAAGTTATCATTATTTTAAAATCTTCTCAATTTTTAGGGTTTTTCCACGAACGGTCACACGATTTTGTTGATTTATGTAGCACTTGTGGGGATACTTTTCCAAAACACATTACATATATGAGTTACTATTTCAATAATATCCAATTTCAAAAAACAAATCATCCAAATTGGAGCTCTGGTAGTGCATATATTTCTAATTTGAAGTCGACCATCTTTTAAGGTCTTTGTGATGGCGGTGAGACCATAGAGATCATTACTTTTGATAGGTTGTTAATATTTATACCATATTGGTGTCATTGGATAGAGAATTTTTAGAGATTTATTTTGGTATATTATATGAGGTTTTTTTTATAGATATGTGAGGCATTCCATCCTATGCAAACTTTCCATTGTCACTAAATCTCTCAGTCATATAATAAAGGAACACCTTCAGATTTATCTTGGCATTCTGACCAAATATGGTCAATAATAACTTACTTGGTATGATATCGAGCATGATTATGATTCTTTGTACTCTTATCTTTCAAGGAAGGAGATATATATTATGAATATCATCTACATTGACATCATAGGAGAACATACTCAAGAAACATATGCTTGGTATGCTTATGAGGAAGATTGTGAAGATTGTATATGGAAAGTTGTAATTTTTGGGATGACAACTATTTTCGTATTTTATATGATGACCCTACTCCACCTTATGTAGAGAAAATCAATGTGACAAATACAGAGCCAGTTATGACTACTACGTCTAGCTTTCATATTCTACAGTGGTGTTGTTCCTTCAAATTTAGTTTTGATCATTTCTAACTACATGGACGGATCTGCATATTTGTATCCACTTGACCTGTGTATACCTTTTCATCAGTTTCCTATTAAGTTATGATATATTCCGCATCGATTTCACATGAGCACTTTGACATGGGACCCAAATTTACAGTATAAGTTGTACTACTTGAGCATGGTAACTCACATTTCTACATGGGACCCAAGTTCTCCAGACTACATCAACACTAGGTTAACAATTATCCATGGGACCCTGGTATATGTTTGTACACCCTCACAAAAAGCGTTGAGGACAATGCTTTCTTAAGGGGGATGGAATGTAGTGTATCTAGAAAGGTAATGGGAGGGGYAAAGAGCTCATAGTGATAATAGTGGATGCCATTCAATGTAAGGTGTAATAGGTCCACWTTATTTTTAAATAAGGCCCAATATGGTAGTTAGATATATTAGTGTGAGCATAATAAATGTAATAGKAMATCTTAGAAGGTTCCTCCTCTAGAATGTTGTTAGGTGGTTGGTCGAACTATATAAAGGGGATAAAGCAATGTAATGGGGAGTCAAGAAGAAGTAATGTGATTGGAGTATGTAGCTTACTAGGATCCTGTACCCTTGAAGAGGCAAGTGAATAGGAGTGGATCCCTTCCTCAATAGGATCTATTGTATGGTGTTTCCCTACCCTGAGGTTTTGATAATAATAAAGTGGCTATTTCTCTATATTGTTATTGGATCTATTGTGGTGTTTCTATATTCAGGTCTTTGGTACTTAACACAATGCTAAACAAGTTACTACATTAGATATGGAGGATTGAATTTAGTTGGAAACACATTTTGTTTCAGCTGAAAAGGATTTTTTTTTCCAAACATATGATCATTTTTGTTAGATCCAAATGAATTAAATTTCATTACAATTTGTAACTTTTTTTTTTATAATTTGGGATAATATTTTATGGTTTCTTCTTATATTTCTAGGTGTATACCCTTTTCAATATGTATATCCACTTTTTCATGTGCCTTGTTCTATCTTCAGAAACAAGAAATAGAGTGGAAATATTTTTCTGTTCTATGTATTCTAGAGAGAAAACTTGCATTTTATGGGTAGTGTTGTTCCTGAGTCTACACTTAAGGCTATAAAGTGTAGAGTCTAAGCATCTAAAAAGAGTGAAAGAAAACGAAGGGGAAGAAACAACTTGGGGGGATGAAGCTATGGATGATCTCTGAGCTGTCTTTGTCTAGCTTCTAAATATTCTTGAATGCTAATATCTTGCTTGATGGTGGCCCATGAACGTTCGAGCTCTGTCCGGGTGGTGGCGGTCTTGAGTATGGTATAGAAAAGATTTAAAGTGATGCTGGTTTGATCCAATAGATTGGGTTCGATGTTGGGTTATCTTATGATGGGTACAATCATGGGGAGAACAAATCTTTAAAAGAAGGTGGATGCTTTAAAGTGATTATCTCAACTTTAGATTAATTAGGGAAAAATCAATGAAGCCAATCGAAGGGTTTAACAAAAACGAAGGTCGTTTTCCGTAACTGAGTTTAAAATCTTGAAACCAAGTGAGAAAATATAGATCTATCAACAATGTGGGGCATCAATTTTAGAGGAATCCCACGCTATGGCAGAAGAAGAAAAGACATGAATACCTTGATGAACGCATATAATGTAGAGATCTAAATAATTCATAGGTCTTGTACCTGCTAGTAGACGATACAAATGAAAAACTATAAAAAACTAGATACCTAGAACCTGATCACCACAATAGAAGTTATACTAAATTGCAACTAAAACATTCATCAAAGACATATATGTAAAAATGACATGAGGCATGAAAAACATAGGAAAAACACATAATTCAATCTTGACGAAATATGGAGTCTTCAATTCGCTTTGTATTAATCCTGGCTTAAGCGAGCTTTCTCTATTACAATCTATTCATGGAAAAAAGCCTTTCTATTACAACCTTTCTTCTATTTAAACAAACTTCTGAACCTCTGGAATTTCGATCGTTATGGAAAATTGCCAGTTACAAATGGGAGATTGGAGCATTTCATCTCCTCCTCTTTTCCTTCCCTAGTAAGGGCGGAGCACCTTCCTTTCCCTGCCCTTCATGTTCTAGAAATAGAACAGGTTGACATCTATAATTATTTAGCACCAGAAACCTTCCCTTTCGCCTACTCGATGCAAATGACGCACCTCTCCACCAATTGGGCTATCAACCTAGAAGGCTCTGCTTGGTTGCTTGCTTCAAAAGTGTAACAACTCTTCACCAAATGTGGAAAATTTTTTCCTACTTTTCGGTCCTCTGTGATGATGGAGCATAATTGTAAATTTGGTTGTACTAGCCATTTTTCCACTTGGGCCATATTGACCTGGCTTATCTGGGATATCTCCACTTGTTCCTTCTCCATGTTTTCTTTAATGTCCAACAGATGTTTAGCTATATTGATTTTTCCCAATGTTCCAACACTGCTTTACTTATCAAGGTATAGAAAACTTATACTTATTAAAGAGAACGTTTCCTCACAAGAATTCTTCACTTCATTAGCTCTCCCTTTTCTTTCCGATATATTCTACTCCTAGGCCTTCAGCAGGATATTTCATCTGGTTTGTTCTGCGATGGATAATTTTGAGTCGTCGGTCATCTCTATCTTCACTGTAGCTATAACAATGTCTTGAAAAGTGACCCGTGCTACCCCGACTTCTCTTTCTCTCAAAGAAATATTTTCTAATATTTGATCTATCATTTGGAAATGGTTTTGAATGGTTCCTACCTTTACAAGCAGGTTTTTTTGAGCCGTTAATACCTTATGTTGGATTTCGGTGGTCTGGGATCTAAACACTTTTATGTCTACAACCTGGTTCTCGGCCACATACAATTTCGATTGCAACTCTATAATTTGTTGCCCCTGTTGGCTTACCTGTGATTGGATAATTTGTCCCGACTGACGCACCTGCTCGAAGTCAGACCAGAGCTTATTGATTTCACGCAGGTCGGATGTTCGGGCTTCCTTAAGGCTCTTACTCATCTCGTCCCTGAAATTTTCTTTAGAAATAGCCACTTTAGCTTCCAATTTACTGATCAGTAGATTCGTTCATTTCAATTGGGCCTTGTTTTGAGAAGGTCTATGGAGAATCTCGATCTTCTTTTTGGAAGATGAACTAGTCTCTAGTTCGTTGTTAGTAGTGTCTATTAAACTAAGAATGTCTTTTTCAATCTAGCTGGCCTCCTCAAAGGCCTCTAACAACGTGTCTTTCTTAGATCGTTTAACCCAAATGGCTATACTTTGATGCAAGGCTTTAGTATAGTATGCTATGATAAGATTCTTGGCAGGCATGGAATCCGTAGGGATTTGGTTCTTAAGTGTTAAGAATCTTTGGTTAAAATCTTTAATTTTCTCTTTTGGGTTCATTCTTAAGCTAGAAAGCTCCATAACTAGGACTTCTGGGGACTTATCATCTCTGAACATTTCCAAAAAGCATGACTCAGACATTTCCTGAGACATGATGGTATGGGGTTGTTGGGAAAAGTACCAAGTAGAGGCATTTCCCTCGAAAGTGTAGGGGAACAACCTACAGACTATGTCTTCATGCTCGACATTACAGAGTCTAATGGCTAACATAAACATTTTAATGTGATCTTCGGTGATCTGTTTAGAGTCAGGGTCAAACCTGGGAAGCCACTTCTCTGGATGTTTGGGTAAGGGATGTTGTGCTCCAGGTACGGCTACTGCATCCTGGTCGAGCCAAGGTCTGGGAGGATTGTTCTGGTTTTCCATTGGTGTAGGTGGTGTGGAAGTCTGAGAAGGATAACTACCTTCGTCAAAATATTCTTCTCCCGAAGAAGAAGGAGGTGATGGAGGTGGTGAGGGAGGTATTCCAGATCCTCCTGCAGCAGGAGTGAGGATTGGATCTGTAGGGTTTAAAGTGAGGTTAGTGCCTCCAAGTTGTTCTCTGATATTAGAGAAGTCTAAAGGTTTTTCCAGAGGTCTATTTGGTTGCCTTAAATGGGCGAAGGCACTATGTGTTCTCAAGAGAGATTGGCGAACAATCTCTTGTACGTCACCACCTACAGGATTTGAGGTTCCTGGTTCAACTGTGATCTGTAGATCATCGTTCGATGTGGTTGTTGTTTGAGGGGGGATGTTTTCGTTTGAATGACTTCTTGTCACTATAGGTGAGCGGTTGGGTGGTGGAGGAGTCTTGCAACCACCCCATGCCATTAATAAGTTTCAGGCCCTCCTTCTAGCACCATTTGTTGATGGGCGAAAATGAACGCTCGCCAACTGGAAGAGTGGATCCGGTCCAGGGTTGTTTAAATAACCCAATCCGTTTGGGATGATCCACCCTGATGGGTTTAGCAGCTCCATTGGCCAATCTAAGTCCTAGGAAAACGAAAGAAAAACTAACTAAAAGAACTAATATAAATGAAAACAATAATTAAAGAATACTATAAATGAATCTAAAATAAATATATACAATTTACTGTCTAATACTATAATAATTCTACGAAATTAAATGTTCAGCTATCAAAAGAATTATATCTTAATCACACAATATTTACAGATTACAGATTTTACATGAAAACCTGCTAAAATCATTTGTGAGCTGTCCCGTGACAGCAAAACTATTTTTTGATTTTATAATTTTATGAGAAAGAAATAAAACAGAAACTATCTAAGCTGAGCAATCGAAAATAATAATCCTAACCAATAAATCTGAACTATATATCTCTCTCTAAACTACTTAAATAACACTAATAAACTAACCTATAATAACGCTTTCCAATTTGTCTTGTGTAAAGTATCCAATTCAATTGTTTGATGGGAGGAAACCCGCACCATATTCTCTGCAAGCTTCTTGTAAACAGGAAGTAGCAGTTCTCTTTTGAATATCAATAACAGAACAAAGAAGACATAAAATTGACAACAATCTTATGATTTACAAATCATTGCATTTAGATAAATCTGTGTGCAAAGATTTGTACAAAATGATTCATTTAACGAAGAAGGTAAACCTTTAATTCATTAAATTGAAACAAAGCAAATGTTGTATTTTAAAATAAAAGAGATCAGATATGGACAATACATAAACCGAATCACATCAACCTACAAAGAATTACGATAGCTAAAGTAGTCGATAATTGATTGCAAACTAATATGAAGAAAACTTGAAATAAAAGTTTGATATATTGAAAGCTAAAGTTGTTACAAGACATCAAATTTCATCCCAGTCTGTATTATAAATCCATAGTCTGGTTCTCCCAACCGTGATGATAATCCTTATTACAAAAAATAACAAGTACTTAAAGACCGCAGGGTAAAACATCCCTATGGGAATTATCAAAAACAGTTTACAAACAATCTGGGCATAACCTCCCAAGTCTCTATTCCTGACTAAAACTAACAACCTATAACAAAACTATCCCAAAAAAGTATCTCCTAAACTGCCACAACATATCCCATTGATCATTGAAATTCGTATGCACCTGAAAGTGGACAAGAATAGACAAGTTTAGGTGATATTTTATTTGTAAAACTAACAAAAATCTAAATTTTAAGACTAGCTAC
>SNQJ01S0140578.1:3951-16503 GCA_010110895.2 Picea sitchensis
ATGTAAGCAATATTTTAAAAGAAAGAAAATTCCTCTTAAATGTACGTTTTGTGGAAAAGAAGGTCATCCAGAATCTCATTGCCTTAATAAATTGGTTGTCTTGTCTTTATAAATGAAGAAACACAATTTAAATGTCATTCCATCTTATTCTAGAAATGATATAGGGAATGCTAAATCTCTCTCTGCTATTGCAAGTTTCTCCTCACTTGAATGGATATTTGATTATGGAGTAACCCATAACATGGCCACACATAATAATTTGTTTGCTTCCATTAATTTGTAAAATATAGAGCATATTTTTATGGGCAACTCTTCACCTTTGGTTGTTCATGGGAAAGGGTCTATTGAGATGATAGATGGCATGATCAACAATGTTCTATCTGTTCCTAATATTTCACCTAATTTTCTCTCAGTTTATCAGATTGAAAATTCTAGTTTAGGGAAGACAATTTTGTTTACTCCTGATTTTGAAGTTGTTCGTGAAATCAAGGATGCCTCACAAATTGTTTCCATAGGGAAAGTGGATCATCATGCACGCTTGTACTCACTTTCTCATCTTGTGTCAGAGTACCCTACCAATTTATTACTTTCTCACTCAAATGAGTTCAATAAATTATGGCATGAGCAATTTGGTCACTTAAACTATTGCTATATTCATCAACTAAATAAGAAAAAACATGGTCAATGATATTCCACCTATCTCTTTTGTTGATGGTGTTTGCATTGTGTATGTTCTTAGCAAGCATCCTTAAGATAATTTTGATAAAGGAAAATCTCAGAGAGCTTCAAAATCTCTTCAAATTGATCACAGTGGCCCTTTTCCTACCTTGTCTTTTCAAAGAACCCACTATTTGCTTACATTCATTGATGACTACTCTAGACACACTTGGATCTATTTATTAAGGAACATAAGTGAGGTTTTTGACACTTTTATCATGTTCAAATCCTTAAATGAAAATCAATATGGAAAGTCTATCAAATGTTTATGGATAGATAATGGTCATGAATACATCAACCACATATTTGAAAACTATTGTGCCATTGAAGGTACTCAAGTGTAACATATTGTTCCCTATTGTCCACAAAAAAATGGTTGTTGAAATAAAAAATTCACTACAAGGAGAACACCTTATTGCGGAGGTTTTTACGGAACCTTCCCAAAAAATTCTTCTCTTAGATGTTTATAATGAAGGTTGTTAGCGGAGGTGGGCTACCAAAGGTTTTTGAGGAGGTTTTTTTTTTGGTGCACATTTATGGTACAAATGCACTGGTGCACACCTAAAAAATGCCGCACTGAGCCTTAAATGTTCAAACACACCGTCATTGTTCATGGCAGAGGTAGGCGACTGTAAATTTTTGAGGAGGTTTTTTTCTCAGTGCACCTTTAATGTATATATGCACTGGTCAGTTCATGAACAATACATAACTGATGTGTCCATGTTCTAGTAGCACTGCCATAATTTATAATACAATTACATGCACCAAATAAATCGTATTGGTGTTGTTGAATAGTACGCAATGGGATGTTCATGAATAATACATCACCGACACATCCATGTTTCAGTAGCACTATGATACTTTATATTAAAATTACATGCACTGAATAAATCGCACCAATGTTGTTGAACGGTACACCCTGATGCACCTTTATGTTCAAAGGCACACTGCGGTAGGGTAAATAAAAAAAAAATTACCAAACTTATTTTCATTGTTATAATGCATCGCATTCTTCCAAACTCTCAAGCAAGCATCAGTGCTCACCTTTCTTCCTAATATGCCTTGTTTTTTGTGCTCTACATTGACTAGGATAGCTCCATTAATGCATTCCACACATTTCCAAATTTTGGAAATTACCACGAATTTTCATTTCCTCTCAACAGTACAACCATTCCTATTTGGGATAGAAGAGACCAGGTAAATTATTTATTACCTTCCTATTTGCATTTTCATCCAATCAAAATTAGAATTTAGCTTGAAGTTTCGCATCTTTTTCATTTTTTTTTCTTTTTTCATGTGGTGCACCTGAATAGTTCATCTCACCCCGAAGCAGTGCGTACTATGTTAAATAAAAAGTGAGCACTACCTCCCATGCATAATGTGTTAAATACATAATGAGCACCTTTGTTGGTGCATCCATATATGTTTGCACCATTTCCATTCAATCTAGCATACCGTCATAAATTACTAAAATCCAAAGTGGTGCATCCTTCAGAATGCCTCGACACCGACGCAAAATGGGCTCATACCCACATCAACCCATTACACTTCATTAATCACACCGCTAGCTAAACGATATATAAAATTTAACCTAGCTGTGTGTTGACGACTAAAAGCACAACGTGGGGTACCTGCATGCAAATTGGTTGCAATGCCTTATAATTTATATACAATTAATAATATGTGAGATAGGTGGGACCCCATATGTGAATAACATTGAAGGATACCTCGTCTTTTTATGCGCTCATGTCTACTTTTTAAAAATGACTCTACAATTTAAAAAAATTTGAAACCGCTTTCCTAGCGGAATGGTAAAATGATAGGTTTATTGGTGATTTAATTCAAAGGGAAAAGATGTTGTTCTAATGAGCATCTTGGTTTATTCTGCTGCACATATATTTTGAATGGTGGATTTAAACTCCAAGCATGAAGTTGTATATGGTTATGGCATATTTCACTTATGATTTCTTGTTAAGTATCATGCACCATTGTTAAGGTTTATAAGGGTGGCAGTGCTTCCCTAGCAAAAATTGGGGACATGCAACATAATTTGTGCCAAGTGTTAAGTGCGCACATTAGGCTTGAAATTTTTATGGAAGGTGGCATATCTAACTTTGTATTGAAATTTTTATGGTAGCTATAGTGGATTATGCGCTGGAGGTGTTAGTGCGCTTGTACTAGGCTATGGTTGATAGAGTTAATGTAAGATACAACGTGCAATTGCTGCACGTCGCTCTAATCCTACCTCGAGGTCACCACCCTCGCTTAGTTCACATTTGGTTGATTGATTGGTTGGTGTTGCCTCCATTTTTATCTACCTTGAAGGAAATAGTCGTGTTAGTGGTTTTCCTTGGCATTCTACATACATGTATGAAATCTCTTACTGCTCCATCCATGAAATATAGCTCTACTCAGAATTAAATCATAATGTTGGCTCTTGCGTTTTCTTACAAACTGTGTTTTCTAGAGTTTAATGCATATGGGTATCTACTGTGTAATGGCATTTAAATGGAGTTCCTCCATGTTGGCGTTTAAGTGTTCAAGTTGATTCATAGTCAAAATTTCCTTTTTGTTTGAATGACATTGCGTCCAGAATATGTGGTTGCTTTGTTGATATGCCTGTTAGAAAATAATCATGGGAAATGTTGTTCATGTTTCACTCGTCTCTGGTCATTAAAATTCGAGGGTTTTCTTCTCCCTCTGATATAAAGGAATGGTTGTTTTCTTAATGCCATTACCTAGTCTTGAAATATTTGTAGCTCCTTCAAACTGTCTGTCAATTGTTTGAATATATATGGGAATATTTGTTTGCGGCTGCCATGATGAGTCTGTAGAGAGGTCTGTGGAAGGTATGTTGTGATAAGAGATGGTTAAAATTTTATTTTTTGCAAAACCCTTGAAGTTTTCTCCTTCATGTTCGCCCATACCTCAGTTCTTTTATTTATGAGTCACAATTTCAAACTCTCAGCTCAATGTCTATTATCAGTGGTTATTCCAACATTTGAGAGGTTGGCTATTCACATCTTATTTGTCATGTATCCATGGGGTTTTGTCGATATTTTTAAATGTATGATGTTAGAATAATAACACCAAGTTCACTCGATTCTAAACCTAGTCTATTACACAACAAACATTGAAAGTTGTGACACCTGCTTCATATGTTGAAGAGTTGTTGACTTATGTGGTGTTCCATCGTGCACTTGGTGTGGTTTGTTTTTAGTAGTGTTGAATATCTCTATTGGAAATCTATTATTAAAAAACAAGAACTCTGCGAATAAAGGAAATAAAAGTGTACAGTGGGAATATTTGTTATTTTCATTAAATCTTGGTTCGTTGGTTGATTATCCACAGAGGAGTTTTGGTCGAATTTGGAAAACTGTATAATGTTAAGATAAGAGAACACCAGTTGCACATGGGTTTCAAACCCAGTCTATTTACACATCAACTATTTAAGGTTGGTTGTTGGCTTATGTTGCGTTCTCAGCCCCATTGCGTGCTGGATGTGGTCCGTTTTTAGTTGTTGGAATGATTCTGTTGACAATCTATTATTAAAATAACTCAGCAAATAAAATAAATAAAGAGTGTACAATGGACAGTCTTGGAGCTTTCTTGGGGTTTTGAAATATCAATGTGTTGGATTTGACTTACTAAACAAAGAAAAGTTTTGGCAATTATTTTATTGATGACAATGGCATTTTTTGGGTATCATTGCATGTAATAGAACAATAATCATTTTTCCCTCTCATTATACCATTTTTTGCTCACTATATTCCCCTCATCCTCCCAAATACATTAAAACACTCCATGTTTTGTTACTCTGAATTTAAAATTCTTTATGGAAAGAGAAATGATTAATATAAAAGTTGGTTAACGAATGGTGTTTGGAAGGTTGGATTTAGATACAGTCTCTGTTACTTTTCATTTTCTGAATAGTATTTGTTTATCTTGCCCCATCCATGCTACCATTTTTCACACATTATAAACCCCTCATATTCCCAATATCCCTATCATTCCCTGTTCAAGTGGCAATGGATGATGAAGTTTTAAGGTGTTAATAGATGGATTGCATGTGTTCTGTGGTGAATAATAGAGACAACTTTTTTATTTTATTTAGGTATATTTTCATCCATGGATTGTTAATATGTTTTCATGAAATGTTGGAATATTGCTTCAGGATGAGCTTCTTTAATAGAGGTAGTAATGGTAGAGGCAATAGAGGCAGAGGAAATTGGTAGAGAGGCCATAGAAGGCCTCGATTTTCAATTCATTTTGATGTTGATCCACAGGAATTAAATAAACTCCTTCAAGATGGGTTCTTCAACTTAGTTGGCCATGGGATCCTCTAGCCCCGACCTGAAAGACCTCCCTTCCAAGCACAACAAAATGTTTCTTGTATATGTGTTCCTCCTCATGTGTCAATGCAACCAGAACCGCTTGCCAATGATGTTTGGCAAGAGATTGTCCACTAGCCTATTGTTCATCACCATGGTTGGTCCACTTCTTCTTTACCATTACACCCTCTGCCACCGCCAAAGAATACAATTTTCCAAGCTGATCATGTTGTCTCTCCCGTGCAGTCTTCTCATGCTAGTAAGAGGTTAAAAATCAATGTTCCCAAGCCTGTGCAAGATAAAGGAAAAGGAGTGGCCACTCCTTCCAAGTCATCTAAAGAGTCCTCTGAATATGTGTCTTCATGTTTTCATCTCAAAGATGATTTCTCTCATGTTATCAGTGCAGTCCAGCCTCAAGGTTCCAATTAGCCTAAAGCTGCCACATAAAGATCAAAAGAGGAAAACAGTGAGAAGAGGCCAAATGCCTCTCGAAATAAATATGGTTTTTAATGATGATTTATGTTGTTTCTTATTGAGGAGAGTATTTTTATTGTGACAAAGTTTTGGACAACACGCACATATTTCGGCAGTTTTTTTGGATAGCAAGCACATATTTAGGTAGTTTTTTTGGACAACATGGACACCATACTTTTTTGGATATGGTCATATTATATTTTTCTGATATTTAAAATGTTTGATCCTAATTATGAGAAAGAGAGTTACAAGGAGGATATTTGAATCAAATGATTGAGTTTTATATTTCATGTTTGATGATTACTAAAAGAAATAATTGGGAGTCACAGAGGGTCCCACCTATTTAGTTATTATTTAATTAAGACCCTTATTTATATATATTATTATTATTTGTCTCAACTAATTAGTTAATCTAATTAGACTTAACTAATAAAAGGTAGTTGAACTACCATAACCTATTGAGAAGGAATCAAATCTCAATGAAAGGAAGAGACAAGGGGGAGAGAATAGAAGGAGAACTACAACCATAAGGTTTGCTCTATACTAGTGAGATACTTTCATTTTCATTCATTCTGAGTTTACTAGAAGGCTTAACCCTCTTGATGACAACAAGGTCTTATTGAAGGCAGTAGGATTCAAAAAATGAATCACATATTTTAGCAGCTTGTTTTAAAGGTGTATGATTTATCTTTGGTAGTCTGTGTGTTCTTGTTTATTGATGGATTGAATTTCATGACTGGAAAAGAGTATATTGCAGAGTCAAGTGACAACATTTTGTGGAAATCTGATCCAAATCTTTAGCTTCAATTTTCTTTTTTTTGTTAGAGTCTTTTTGTATGGTGCCCATCGAAGGCTTCTAAATCTGAATTTGGTACCTACCCTCGCAGGGGTTTGTAAAAATAATTTAGTTTTGTATCTCAAAATGAAATAAATAATAAAATCAGATTACTATTTCAGTATCACACATGTTTTTTAATGATCTGTTTCACCCTTTTTCTTTTGTCTCCATGTAAACATTCTTTTAATTTCTATACACATTCATGTAACTTTTATTTAAGTTTATTTCTTTGCACTGTTACATATAATATATAAAAACCAACCTTGATCCATTGTACATTAATACGTGTGGATTAAGTGAT
Source organism: Picea sitchensis (assembly GCA_010110895.2). Classification (NCBI taxonomy): domain Eukaryota; kingdom Viridiplantae; phylum Streptophyta; class Pinopsida; order Pinales; family Pinaceae; genus Picea; species Picea sitchensis. Next base: position 10,613 of record SNQJ01S0140578.1, read on the forward strand.
TGTCTTAAGGCTATAAACCCTAGGTGACATTCCCAACTATATTTCCTTAGCCTGACAAGATCTGAAAATGCTTGAGTAAGGTTTTCCATACCTTTTCCTCAACATTTATTTGGTGACCATATTGGGGATATCTTCCATATCTCTCTGGTTGATTGTATTCCCGATTATCTTTCATTTTTCTGATTTATTTGAATACTCCTTGACTGATTTTTTCCATGACAGTACATGTTACAAGAAAACCCAATATTGGAAATGGTCTTTATGATCAAACTAGCATTGTATTAACCTTATTCAATACTATGTTAGAAATTGCTAGTACTCACGCCGAACTTGAACGCTCTTGGGAAGTAATTGAAAGGGATATAAGTATCGGTTAATGTTGGGAAGCCAGGTAAAGGAAACCTGAAAATCAATAGTAACCTCCCTTTTCCTACCTCTTTGGTTCTTCCTTTCATGTCCTCAAATCCCCGCATCTCCCAAAGGAGAAGAGGATTGTCCCCTGAAGCTACTCCTATTTTTGAAATAGGAAGGAGGAAAATTGTTTTATCAACACAAGAAAGTCCTCTAAGGAGAACTTTATCTGATTCTCCTAGTTCACCTTTATAACCCTTACCTATCACCTTCAACATGACATATGTAGGTAGTGGTAGTGGAACCAGAGGTGCCTCCACCTTGCAACCTTCTGCTTCGTCAGTAATTGGTAGTATATATTGTCATCAAGTCCATGTTCAATCCAATACCAATCCTACTAAAGTGATAAAGAAATATGGGATTTTCCAATTCGAGGAAGATTCTACGACCACCTCATGGAGTGTGTCTTCTCCCTTGAATCTGGCACCTGCTACTCACCCATTACCAAAGTTTAAGGAGCATTTACCTAGGTTTTTGGGAAATAATAATGTTACTACAAATAAACACCTAGTAGCATTTTCTAATGCTTGTCATAACATAGGGGCTAACGATAACGACACTTTCATGCACTTATTTGTCAATTCCCTCTACAGGAAAGTTGTAGCATATTTTTTTGATCTCCCTCCCAAAATTATTTCCACATGGGAAGAAATGGTTTATTGGTTCAAGTCCACTTATGGACAGTCCAAGAGTCTAGCTGAGAAGTTAAGGGAATACAACAATATTTCCTATAAATATGGTGAAACCATTAAATATTTTAACCTTCGCTTCACCAAATTATACAATCAAATCCCTGAACTAATCTGCCCTCAAAATCAGGCTGCTTTCATGCATTATTGTAATGCGCTACCTTCTCCTTATCGTCATAGACTCGAAGAGAAGGCTATTGAAAATGTTGGTTCCTCTCTTCATACTTGTCTAGAATATGAGGAGCATCTCGAAAGAATGGGTCTCCCTAAAGGGGAATTGGTTAAGAAAACAAATATGTCTTCCCTCCTACAACTTGTGGAAGATATGAACAATAGGATGACAGCCTACGAACGAACGGGAAGTGTTTCTTCACCTGCCCCTTGGGCATCTTCTTCTTCCTCAACGCCTTTTAGGAATACTAATGAAAATACTTTTCAGCTAAATGCCATTATGTTTCGTAGTTGGTTTAACTTCTAAAATCATGAAGAAAGTACTTGCGAAGTTAATAAAAATGCTAGAGATAAGATCTTTGGCAAAAGGACCAATACCACGATCGCTATTTTAGATTGGGTTGAACCAAAGGATGTTATGGTAATCAATACTGGGAACAAATCTTACACTGCCAAGGGTAAATATGACCCTCCTTGTACTTCTTCCACCCCAAGCTCATCTTCTCAAAGTACTAATACACAAGTTGTCAGAGTTTAGGATAATCAAGGAGTGCCTTCCCCTCTTCTCTCTTCAAAATATAATATCCTTAATCAATTGGCTAATATCAAAGTTGATGCTATTCTTTTGGACATGGTTGTCATCCCAGAACAACAAAAACATCTCAAAAACTCTATGGAAGGTAAAACTTCTACCATAGCCAATCTATTTGAAGAATCAAAAGAATAGGATTCAACTGTAAATAAGATAGGTGTAAATAATTTTAGGAACCCTGTAAAAAACCCCCCCTTTTTATATTTCTGTAAACATTCTGGATAAAATAACTCATTGTTTCCTAATTGATGGTGGGTCTGGTCCAAGTGTAATGTAAAAAATTATCATGGAGGATCTTGGCTTGTCATGCACCAATGAAAATTATAGAAGCATTCTCTCTTATAACAGTTTGCAACAATAAAATATAGGAGAAATCAAGGATGTAACCTTAGTTCTCTGTGCACACCCTGATATAACAACAACCATTAGCATCCAAGTAATCAATATGCCAGTGAATAACTATTCAATTATTTTAGGAAGAGACTAGTAAGCCTTAATGTGTGGATATATTTATCTTGATGGAACACATCTGTATGTCCCTTAGAACAAAAATAACATTATAGTCCTTAGGGAAGGAAGAATTTCACCATATATAGAGAGTGTTCCCCAATCTAACGTAAACTATCTTGAAGAATATTTGGGAGTATACTTTATCTTTGTGGAATGGGAAAATGATAGGCTTATTGGTGATTTAATTCAAAGGGAAAAGATGTTGTTCTAATGAGCATCTTTGTTTATTCTGCTGCACATATATTTTGAATGGTGGATTTAAACTCCAAGCATGAAGTTGTATATGGTTATGGCATATTTCACTTATGATTTCTTGTTAAGTATCATGCACCATTGTTAAGGTTTATAAGGGTGGCAATGCTTCCCTAGAAAAAATTGGGGACATACAACATAATTTGTGCTAAGTGTTAAGCGTGCACATTAGGCTTGAAAAATTTATGGAAGGTGGCATATCCGACTTTGTATTGAAATTTTTATGGTAGCTATAGTGGATTATGCACTGGAGGTGTTAGTGCACTTGTACTAGGCTATGGTTGATAGAGTTAATGTAAGATATGACGTGCAATTGCTGCACGTTGCTCTAATCCTACCTCGAGGTCACCACCCTCGCTTGGTTTGCATTTGGTCCATTGCTTGGTTGGTGTTGCCTCCATTTTTCTCGACCTTGGAGGAAATAGTCGTGTTAGTGGTTTTCCTTGGCATTCTACATACATGTATGAAATCTCTTATTGCTCCATCCATGAAATATAGCTCTACTCAGAATTAAATCATAATGTTGGCTCTTGCAGTTTCTTACAAACTGTGTTTTCCAGAGTTTAATGCATGTGGGTACCTACTATGTAATGGCATTTAAATGGAGTTTAAGTGTTCAAGTTGATTCATAGTCGAAATTTCCTTTTTGTTTGAATGACATTGCGTCCAAAATATGTGAATGCTCTGTTGCTATGCCTATTAGAAAACAATTATGGGAAATGTTGTTCGGGTTTCACTCGTCTCTGGTCATTAAAATTCGAGGGTTTTCTTCTCCCTTTAATATAAAAGAATAGTTGTTTGCTTAATGTCATTAGTCTTGAAATATTTGTAGCTCCTTCAAACTGCCTGTCAATTGTTTGAATATATATGGGCATATTTGCTTGCGACCACCATGATGAGTCTGTAGAGAGGTCTGTGGAAGGTGTTTTGTGATAAGAGATGGTTAAAAATTTATTTTTTGCAAAACCCTTGAAGTGCGCCTTCGTCTTCGCCCATACCTCAGTTATTTTATTTATGAGTCACAATTTCAAACTCTCAGCTCGATGTCTATTATCAGTGGTTATTCCAACATTTGAGAGGTTGGTTATTCGCATATTATTTTTCATGTATCCATGGGGTTTTGTCGATTTTTTTAAATGTATGATGTTAGAATAATAACACCAAGTTCACTCGGTTCTGAACCTAGTCTGTTACACAACAAACATTGAAAGTTGTGACACCTACCTCATATGTTGAAGAGTTGTTGACTTATGTGGTGTTCCATCGTGCACTTGGTGTGGTTTGTTTTTAGTAGTGTTGAATAACTCTATTGGAAATCTATTATTAATAAAAAAGAACTCTGCGAATAAAGGAAATAAAAGTGTACAGTGGGAATATTTGTTATTTGCATTAAATCTTGGTTCATTGGTTGATTATCCACAGGGGATTTTTGGTTGATTTTGGAAAATAGTATAATGTTAAGATAAGAGAACACCAACTACACATGGGTTTCAAACCCAGTCTATTTACACATCAACTATTTAAGGTTAGTTGTTGGCTTATGTTGCGTTCTCAGCCCCATTGCGCGCTGGATGTGGTCCATTTTTTGTTGTTGGAATGATTCTGTTGACAATCTATTATTAAAAGAACTCAGCAAATAAAATAAATAAAGAGTGTACAATGGACAGTCTTGGATCTTTCCTGGGGTTTTGAAATATCAATGTGTTGGATTTGACTTACTAAACAAAGAAAAAATTTCGCAATTATTTTATTGATGACAATGGCATTTTTTGGGTATCATTGCATGTAATAGAACAATAATCATTTTCCCTCTCATTATACCATTTTTCACTCACTATATTCCCCTCATCCTCCCAAATACATTAAAACACTCCATGTTCTGTTGCTATGAATTTAAAATTCTTTATGGAAAGAGAAATGATTAATATAAAAGTTGGTTAACGAATGGTGTTTGGAAGGTTGGATTTAGATACAGCCACTGTTACTTTTCATTTTCCGAATAGTATTTGTTTATCTTGCCCCATCCATGCTACCATTTTTCGCACATTATAAACCCCTCATATTCCCAATAGCCCTATCATTCCTTGTTCAAGTGGTAATGGATGATGAAGTTTTAAGGTGTTAATGGATGGATTGCATGTGTTCTGTGGTGAATAATAGAGCCAACTTTTTTATTTTATTTAGGTAGATTTTCATCCATGGATTGTTAATATGTTTTCATGAAATGTTGGAATATTTCTTCAGGATGAGCCTCTTTAATAGAGGTAGTAATGGCAGAGGCAATAGAGGCAGAGGAAATTGGCAGAGAGGCCATAGAAGGCCTCGATTTTCAATTCATTTTGATGTTGATCCACAGGAATTAAATCAGCTCCTTCAATATGGTTTCTTCAACTTAGTTGGCCATGGGATCCTCCAGCCCCAACCTGAAAGACCTACCTTCCAAGCACATCAAAATGTTTCTGGTATATGTGTTCCTCCTCATGTGCCAATGCAACCAGAACCGCCTACCAACGATGTTTGGCAAGAGATTGTCCACTAGCCTGGTGTTCATCACCATGGTTGGCCCACTTCTTCTTTACCATTACCACCTCTACCACCACCAAAGAATACAATTTCCCAAGATGATCATGTTGTCTCACCTGTGTAGTCTTCTCATGCTAGTAAGAGGTTAAAAATCAATGTTCCCAAGCCTGTGCAAGATAAAGGAAAAGGAGTGGCCACTCCTTCCAAGTCATCTAAAGAGTCCTCTGAATATGCGTCTTCATGTTTTCATCTTAAAGATTATTGTTCTCATGTTATCAATGCAGTCCAGCCTCAAGGTTCCAATTAGCCTAAATCTGCCACATAAAGACTAAAAGAGGAAAACAGTGAGAAGAGGCCAAATGCCTCTCAAGGTAAATATGGTTTTTAATGATGATTTATGTTATTTCTTATTGAGGAGAGTATTTTTATTGTGATAAAGTTTTGGACAACACGCTCATATTTAGGTAGTTTTTTGAATAGAAAGCACATATTTAGGTAGTTTTTTTGGACAACATGGACATGATACATTTTTGGATATGGTCATATTATATTTTTCTAATATTTAAAATGTTTGATCCTAATTATGAGAACGAGAGTTATAAGGAGGATATTTGAATCAAATGATTGAGTTTTATATTTCATGTTTGATGATTACTAAAAGAAATAATTGGGAGTCACAGAGGGTCCCACCTATTTAGTTATTATTTAATTAAGACCCTTATTTATATATATTATTATTATTT
>SNQJ01S0140578.1:18469-30040 GCA_010110895.2 Picea sitchensis
TCATTTTCATTCATTCTGAGTTTACTAGAAGGCTTAACCCTCTTGATGACAACAAGGTCTTATTGAAGGCAGTAGGATTCAAAAAATGAATCACATATTTTAGCAGCTTGTTTTAAAGGTGTATGATTTATCTTTGGCAGTCTGTGTGTTCTTGTTTATTGATGGATTGAATTTCATGACTAGTAAAGAATATATTGCAAAGTCAAGTGACAACATTTTGTGGAAAGCTGATCCAAATCTTTAGCTTCAATTTTCTTTTTGTTGTTAGAGTCTTTTTGTATGATGCCCATCGAAGGCTTCTAAATCTGACTTTGGTCCCTACCCTCATAGGGGTTTGTAAAGAGAACTCAGTTTTGTATCTCAGAATGAAATAAATAATAAAATCAGATTATTGTTTCAATATCACACATGTGTTTTAATGATCTGGTTCACCCTTTTGCTTTTATCTCCATGTACACATTATTTTAATTTCTATACACATTCATGTAACTTTTATTTAAGTTTATTTCTTTGCACTGTTACATATAATATATAAAAACCAACCTTGATCCCTTATACATTAATACCTGTGGATTAAGTGATTGTCTTAAGGATATAAACCCTAGGTGACATTACCAACTATATTTCCTTAGCCCAACAAGATCTGAAAATGTTTGAGTAAGGTTTTCCATACCTTTTCCTCAACATTTATTTGGCGACCATACTGGGGATATCTTCCATATCTCTCTGGTTGATTGTATTCCCGATTATCTTTCATTTTTTTGATTTATCTGAATACTCCTTGACTGGTTTTTTCCATGACAGTACGTACATGCTACAAGACAACCCACTATTGGAAATGGTCTTGATGATCAAACTAGCATTGCCTTAACCTTATTCAATACTTTTTTAGAAACTGCTAGTACTCGCACCGAACTTAAACGCTCTTGGGAAGTAATTGAAAGGGATATAAGTATCTGTGAATGTTGGGAAGCTAGGTAAAGGAAACCTGGAAATCAATAGCAACCTCCCTTTTCCTACCTCTTTGGTTCTTCCTTTCATGTCCTCAAATCCACGCATCTCTCGAAGGAGAAGAGGATTGTCCCCTGAAGCTACTCCTATTTTTGAAATAGGAAGGAGGAAAATTGTTTTATCAACACAAGAAAGTCCTTAAGGAGAAAATTTTCTGATTCTTCTAGTTCACCTTTATCACCCTTACGTATCACCTTCAACATGGCATATGCAGTTAGTGGTAGTGGAACTAGAGGTGCCTCCACCTTGCAACCTTCTGCTTCATCAGTAATTTGTAGTATATATATTCATCATGTCCATGTTCAATCCACTACCAATCCTACTAAAGTGATAAAGAAATATGGTCTTTTCCAATTTGAGGAAGATGCTACACCCACTTCATGGCATGTGTCTTCTCCCTTGAATCTGGCACCTGCTACTCACCCATTACCAAAGTTTAAGGATAATTTACCTAGGTTTTTGGGAAATAATAATGTTACTACAGATAAACACCTAGTAGCATTTTCTAATGCTTGTCATAACATAGGGGCTAACGATAACGACACTTGGATGCACTTATTTGTCAACTCCCTCGAAGGGAAAGTTGTAGCATATTTTTTCGATCTCCCTCCCAAAATTATTTCCACATGGGAAGAAATGGTTTATTGGTTCAAGTCCACTTATGGACAGTCCAAGAGTCTAGCTAAGAAGTTAAGGGAATACAACAATATTTCCTATAAAGATGGTGAAACCATTAAATCTTTTAACCTTCGCTTCACCAAATTATACAATCAAATCCCTGAACTAATCTACCCTCAAAATCAAGTTTCTTTCATGCATTATTATAATGCACTACCTTCTCCATATCGTCATAGACTCGAAGAGAAGGCTATTGAAAATATTGGTTCCTCTCTTCATACTTGTCTAGAATATGAGGAGCAACTAGAAAGAATGGGTCTCCCTAAAGGGGAATTGGTCAAGCAAACAAATATGTCTTCCCTCCTACAACTTGTGCAAGATATGAACAATAGGATGACAACCTACGAACGAACGAGAAGTGTTTCTTCACCTTCCCCTTGGGCATCTTCTTCTTCCTCAGCACCTTTTAGGAATACTAATGAAAATACTTTTCAGCCAAAGGCCATTATGTCTCGCAGTTGGTGTAACTTCTGAAATCATGAAGAAAGTACTTGTGAAGTTAATAAAAATGCCAGAGATAAGATATTTGGCAAAAGGACCGATACCACGATCACTATTTTAGATTGGGTTGAACCAGAGGATGTTATGGTAATCAATACTGAGAACAAATCTTACACCGCCAAGGGTAAATATGACCCTCCTCGTACTTCTTCCACCCCAAGCTCATCTTCTCAAAGTACTAATACACAAGTTGTCAGAGTTTAGGATAATCAAGAAGTGCCTTCCCCTCTTCTCTCTTCGAAATATAATATCCTTAATCAATTGGCTAATATCAAAATTGATGCTATTCTTTTGGACATGGTTGTCATCCCAGATCAACAAAAACATCTCAAAAACTTTATGGAAGGTAAAACTTCTACCATAGCCAATCTATTTGAAGAGTTAAAAGAATAGGATTCATCTGTAAATAAGATAGGTGTAAATAATTTTAGGAACCCTGTAAAAAACCCCCCTTTTTATATTTATGTAAACATTCTGGATAAAATAAATCATTGTTGCCTAATTGATGGCGGGTCTAGTCCAAGTGTAATGTCAAAAATTATCATGGAGGAGCTTGGCTTGTCATGCACTAATGAAAATTATAGAAGCATGCTCCATTATAATAGTTTGCAACAATAAACTATAGGAGAAATCAAGGATGTAACCTTAGTTCTCTTCGTACACCCCGATATAAGAACAACCATTAGCATCCAAGTAATCAATATGCCAGTGAACAACTATTCAATTATTTTAGGAAGAGACTAGCAAGCCTTAACGGGTGGATATATTTCACTTGATGGAACACATCTGTATGTCCCTCGGAACAAAAAGAACATTATAGTCCTTAGGGAAGGAAGAATTTCACCATATATAAAGAGTGTTCCCCAATCTAACGTAAATTATCTTGAAGAATATTTGGGAGTATACTCTATCTTTGTGGATGAGGGTGACACTATCCTTGAACCAATTGATTTTTATGATGGCATGTGGCATATGCATTTCGATGGCTCATGCTCAAACGAATGTAATGGGCCCAACATCATTCTATATTCTCCTATAGGTAAAATCCACATTTTTTCTTATAGGTTAGAATTTTCTTGCACAAGCAATGTCACTGAGTTTGAGGCCTTACTGTTAGGCATCGAAAATGCATATAAACTTGGTTGTGGCCACCTTACATTTTTTGGTGATTCTGAACTTGTTGTGAACCTTGTACATAATATTTATTCGCCAAGAAACAAGTTGCTTAAATGCTATACCCAAGCTGTTTGGATGCTCATTTCAAATCTGTTATCATTTAGCATCACTCATGTTAAGAGGGAACTTAATTAAATGGTTGATAGGTTAGATTTGTTTGCAACATCTCCTACCCAACAAATTTTACCTGAACGACCTGATTGTACATTCCAATCTCTATATCTCCCTCACATCCTTGATAACGTAGAGTCATGGAAAGTTTTCCCGAGTGATGAAGGCATTTTGATTTCATACAAAATGAACCATTTAAGCCTAAAGAAATCATATCTATTGAAGATGACAAATTTCCTAAGGGCTTGAATCCTCTTGAAAGTTCATTTTTGTCGAGTGATGTAGGAAAAAAAGAGACAGATAAGGAAGAGGAGTTGAAAAGGAAAGTGGGTGATACCATTTCCTTGAACCTTGGGACACCCAAATCTCTAAACATCATTAAACTAGGTGCCCAATGTTCTGATGAAGAAAAAGTGAAATTCACTTAGCTACTCCGTGAGTTTCAAGATGCTTTTGCATGGTCATACGAGGATCTTCGTAGTTTTGATACTTCTCTCATATAACATTCCATTCCTATCAAGGAAGGGGTAAAACCAATTAGGCAAAAACAAAGAAGTATTAACCTTGCGTTTGAAGCTACTATTCAAAAAGAATTGGAAAAGTTGTTAAAAGCTAATATAATATTCCTAGTTAAGTAGTCAGATAAGATTATGTGTCGATTTCCATGCATTGAATAGAGAAAGTGTCAAAGACCATTTTCCACTTCCTAATATGGAAATTATTTTACAATAGGTTCCAGGGTCACAAATGATGTCCTTACTTGATGAATTTTATGGATATAATCAAATCAAGGTGAAAAGGACTGATAGGTATAAAAACACCTTTACTACACGATGGGGCACATTTTTTTATGAACGCATGCATTTTGGCTTGTATAATGCAGGTGCCACTTTTCAAAGAGCTATGCAAATATCTTTTGATGATCTGATCGATAAAATTATCCAAGTTTATCTTGATGATTTGACTATTTATTCAAAGAACCAGTTGGATCATTTTGGTCATCTTAGAAAAGTTATCATGTGATACATAAAATTTGGCATTTCTTTAAATCCTTCCAAATCTATTTTCGGTGTCACAAAGGGAAAACTCCTCAGTCATATTGTTTTTGATTTAGGAATAAGCATAGACCCTGAAAGGATTACTAGAATTCTAAACCTCCCTGCCCCCACCTCCAAGGAAGAAGTTCAATCCTTCATGGGAATTATTAATTTTGTCCATAGGTTTGTTCTTGATTTTGCTTTTATGTTTAAACCAATTCATAATCTTATGAAGAAAGATTTTTCTTTTTCTTGGATAGATGGCATCGAAAATGATTTCCTTAGGATTAAGAAAGAAATCAGTTCCGCACCAGTTCTAGCGAAACCAGACTTTGAGAAAGATTTTATCATATTTACCAATGCCATCGAGGAATCAATTTCTGTTATCCTCTTACAAAGTGATGACCAAAACAATGAAAAAAATGTAGCTTACATGAGTCAGAGTTTATCAGATGATGAGATAAAATACTCTTATATTGAGAAACATGCTTTTTCTATTATTAAGGCTATATAAAAAAAATTCCATTTTGTTTTAGGAAACATACGCAGGTAAAAATCCCTTTGCCTGTTATCAAGTTTCTTCTTTCAAAAACTTATCTTTCAGGAAAAATTGCACATTGGCTTGCCAAAATTTAGGAGCATGATTTGATGATTATGACTTCAAAGAAAATCAAGGGATGAGACCTAGCTCTTCACTTATCTCAACATCCTGAACCAAGTGAAGAAATTGAAGATCAAGATAATCCTCTTTCAGCTCTGTTTTATATTGAGACTCAAAATCTTGCTATATACGAACATCCTTGGTATAAAAATATGGTGTATTATTTGCAGTATCAAAAGTGTTCGGATGAGATGGATCTTCATTCGAGAAGGATACTCCACCTGGAAGCTTCCATATATATCATTTTAGGAGACTTTTTGTTTAAAAGGTTTGCTGATGGTTTTTTACTTTGATTTGTGAATGATGAAGAAGCACATAAATTGTTACATGAAATTCATGGATCATCAATTTATGTCATTCACATTGGTGGCCATTTTTCAGCTAAAGCTACTTCCTTTAAAATCATAAGAAATGGTTACTATTGGCCTTCGATATTTCATGATTCCTATAAATTCGCAAGATCTTGTGATGAGTTCCAAAAATTCGTTGGGAAATAACTCCTTTCTTCCATGCCTTTACAACATGTTATCCCAGATTTCCCTTTTTCTAAATGGGGCCTAGACTTTATTGGTCCTATCAATCCGTCACCTTTAGCGGGGCATATCTTATTTTTGACAGCCACTGATTACTTTACTAAGTGGACTGAGGCTATCGCTCTTAGGCACGCACGGGAGGAGCTTGTAATTTCTTTCCTAGAAACTAATATCTTTTCCAGATTTGGCATTCCATTAGATATCATGACGGACAATGGCCCAGCCTTCATTTCTGAAAAATTGACTCAATTTTAGGCTAAGTTAGGGGTCAAACATTTCACTTCATCTTCTTATTACCCTCGGAGAAATGGGAAAGCAGAGTCTACTAATAATAATCTAGTTATGATCATAAAGAGGATCATAGAATACAAACCTCTCTAGTGGCACACACTTCTCACTTATGCTCTCTGGGCAGATCACACAACCACTAAAGCAAGCATAGACTTTACCCCATTTCAACTCGTATATGGACAAGAGGCTATTCTTCCTACAAAGATAGAACTTTCTTCCTTACGGATGATGTTGTAGATTGAAGAATTAAATTCTTCCAATGTTCCCCAAAGTATAAATGCATTGTTATCCCTAGAAGAACACATGAATTTTTCCTTGGAGAACATAAAAAGAAGGCAACAAACTGTGAAGAAGTATTTTAAAAGACAAGCAAAAGTTGTTGAATTCAAGATTGATGATAAAGTCCTGTTATGAGACTCATCCCATGCTGAAAGAGGAAGAAATTCTAAGTTTCAAAAACTATGGCTGGGTCCTTTCAAAATCGCTTTTATCCTAGGTGCAAACTCATACCTCCTAAAGGATTTGGAAGACTGATTGTTCTCTTATAGTACTAATGGTTCCCACTTGAAACATTATGTGGAACCAACTTGACCGTTAAACACTTGTATAAAAATGATTGTTGTATATAGTCTTTTGTTTTACTGTTTTCTTTTTACTTTGGTTTGTTGAGTTTTCAATTTCTGTTGTTTTGTTTTTCATGATTATCAGAAATAAAGTCTGGATCAATTCTACCATAACAATGTCATTCTATAAGTATTGTTGATCAATAAATAACAAGGTATACACAATTGTCACGATGACCTCCTTTTAGACATCATTGAAATTTCTTTTTGCTTTCAACACTGTTGTAGGATACTTGATTTTGTCTTCTTCCCTGTTTCTGCTATCCCTTTCTTCCCTCCATCCTGAGATCCAAATATCATATCATAAACATTCTCCTTGAAACTTTAAGAAGCATTATATGTTACATATTGTTCAAATGTTATGCATACAAGACCAAACCCCCTCATACGTACCACTTTCCATACGTTATTCCCAAAGTCCCGTCTCATTATTATCCTTAAACCATCTTTTTTCCCCTATTGCATAACTATTCTTTTCAGTAGTTTTTTTTATCATCTACTTCTACCGGTCTGTGAAACTAGAGATTCAGAGTTATGAATCTATTAGAAACATATTTCCCGGTGGATCCACCAGTTTGTTGATGCCCAAAAGCGAAATGTGGGGTACACGCATGCAAATTGGTTGCAATGCCTTATTATTTATATACAATTAATAATATACTAGATAGGTGGGACCCCGTATGTGAATAATGATGAATGATACCTCATATTTTTATGTGCTCATATCTATTTTACAAAAATGACTCTACAATTTTAAAAAATTCAAAACCTCTTTCCTAGCATAATGGGAAAATGATAGGTTTATTGGCGATTTAATTCAAAGGGAAAATGTGTTGTTCTATTGAGCATCTTGGTTTATTCTGCTGCACATATATTTTTAATGGTGGATTTAAACTCCAAGAATGAAGTTGTATATGGTTATGGCATATTTCACTTATGATTTCTTGTTAAGTATCATGCACCATTGTTAAGGTTTATAAGGGTCACAATGCTGCCCTAGAAAAAATTGGGGACACACAAAATATTTTGTGCTAAGTGTTAAGCGCGCACATTAGGATTGAAAACTTTATGGAAGGTGACATATCCGACTTTGTATTGAAATTTTGATGGTAGCTATAGTGGATTATGCACTGGAGGTGTTAGTGAGATCGTATTGGGCTATGGTTGATAGAGTTAATATAAGATACATCGTGCAATTATTGCATGTCACTCTAACCCTAACTCGAGGTCGCCACCCTCACTTGGTTCGCATTTGGTTGATTTCTTGGTTGGTGTTGTCTTCGTTTTGCTCAGCCTTGGAGGAAATAGTCATGTTAGTGGTTTTCCCTGGCATTCTACATACATGTATGAAATCTCTTACTGCTCCATCCATGAAATATAGCTCTGCTCAGAATTAAATAATAATGTTGGCTCTTTCATTTGCTTACAGAATATGTTTTTTTGAAGTTTAATGCATGTGGGTATCTACTGTGTAATGGAATTTAAATGGAGTTCCTCCTTGTTGGCATTTAAGTGTTCAATCTGATTCATAGTTGAAATTTCATTTCTGTTTGAATGACATTGCGTCCAAAATATGTGGTTTCTCTGTTTCTATGCCTGTTAGCAAATAATTATGGCAAATGTTGTTCAGGTTTCACTCATCTCTGGTCATTAAAATTTGAGGGTTCTCTTCTCGCTGTGATATAAAAGAAAGGTTTTTTGCTTAATTCCATTACCTTGTCTTGAAAGATTGTAGCTCCTTCAAACTTCCTATCAATTGTTTGTATATATATGGTCATATTTGCTTGCGACCGCCATGAGGGGTCTATAAAGAGGTATGTGGAAGGTATGTTGTGATAAGAGATGGTTAAAATGTTCTTTTTTGCAAAACCCTTGAAGTGTTCGCCTTCATGTTTTCCCAAAACTCAGTTATTTTATTGATGAGTCACAATTTCAAACTCCGAGCTCGATGTTTTTTATTAGTGGTTAATCCAACATTGGCAAGGTTGGATATTCACATATTATTTGTCATGTATCCATGGGGTTTTGTCGATTTTTTTAAATGTATGATGTTAGAATAATAACACTAGGTTCACTGGGTTCTGAACCCAGTCTATTACACAATAAACATTGAAAGTTGTGACCCCTGCCTCATATGTTGAAGAGTTGTTGACTTATGTGGTGTTCCATCACACGCTTGGTGTGGTATGTTTTTAGTAGTGTTGAATATCTATGTTGGAAATATATTATATAAAAAAAGAACTCTGCGAATAAAGAAAATAAAAGTGTACAGTGGAAAGATTTGTTATTTGCATTAAATATTGGTTCGTTGGTTGGTTATCCACATGGTTTTTTGGTCAATTTTGGAAAACTGTATAATGTTAAGATAAGAGAACACCAATTGCACATGGGTTTCAAACCCAGTCTGTTTACACAACAACTATTTAAGGTTGGTTATTGGCTTATGTTGCGCTCGAATCCCCATTGCGCGCTGGATGTGGTCTATTTTTAGTTGTTGGAATGGTTTTGTTGACAGTCTATTATTAAAATAACTCGGCAAATAAAATAAATAAAGAGTGTAAAATGGACAATCTTGGAGCTTTCCCGGGGTTTTGAAATATCAATGTGTTGGATTTGACTTACTAAACAAAGAAAAGTTTTGGAAATTATTTTATTGACGACAATGGCATTTTTTGGGTATCATTGCATGTAATAGAACAATAATCATTTTCCCCTCTCATTATACCATTTTTTCTCACTATATTCCCCTCATCCTACCAAATACATTAAAACACTCCCTGTTATGTTACTATGAATATAAAATTCTTTATGGAAAGAGAAAGGATTACTATAAAAGCTGGTTAACGACTGGTGTTTGGAAGGTTGTATTTAGATACATTCTCTATTACTTCTACATTTGCTGAACAATATTCATTTATCTTGCCTTGTCCATGCTACCATTTTTCCCACACTATAAACCCCTCATATTCCCAATATCCCTATCACTCCTTGTTCAAGTGAAAATTGATGATGACGTTTTAAGGTGTTAATGGATGGATTGCATGTGTTATGCGGTGAATAATAGATCCAAATTTTTAATGTTATTTAGGTGGATTTTCATGCATGTATTGTTAAGATTTTTTCATGACATGTTGGAATATTTCTTTAGGATGAGATCCTTTAAGATAGGCAATAATGGTAGAGGAAATTGACAGAGAGGCCATATAAGGCCTTGGTTTTCAATTCATTTTGATGTCGATCCACATGAATTAAATCAGCTCTTTCAAGTTGGGTTCTTCAACTTAGTTGGCCATGGGATCCAACCTTGACCTGAAAGACCTCCCTTCCAAGCACATTAATTTTTTTTTGGTATCTGTGTTCCTCCTCATGTGTCAATGCAACCAGAACTGCCTGCCAATGATGGTTGGCAAGAGATTGTCCACCAACCTATTGTTCATCACCATGGTTGGCCCACTTCTTATTTTCCATTATCTCCTCCGCCACTGCCAAAGAATCCAATTGCCCAAGTTGATCTTATTGTCTCCCCCGTGCAGTATTCTCATGCTAGTAAGAGGTTAAAAACTGATGTTCCCAAGCTTGTGCAAGATAAAGGAAAATGTGTGGCCACTCCTTCCAAGTCATCTAAAGAGTCCTTTGAATCCGTGTCTTCACGTCTTCATCTTAAAGATGATTGTTCTCATGTTATCAGTGCAATCCAGCATCAAGGTTCCAATCAGCCTAAAGATGCCACAAAAAGATCAAAAGAGGACAACAGTGAGAAGAGGCCAAATGCCTGTCACAGTAAATATGTTTTTCAATGATGATTTATGTTATTTCTTATTGAGGACAATATTTTTACTTTGACACAATTTTGGACAACAAGCACATATTTAGGCAGTTTTTTTGGACAACAAGCACATATTTAGGAAGATTTTTGGGACAACATGGACATAATACTTTTTTGGATATGGTCATATTATATTTTGCTGATATTTAAAATGTTTGATCCTTATTATTAGAACGAGAGTTACAAGGAGGATATTTGAATCAAATGATTGAGTTTTATATTTCATTTTTGATGATTACTAAAAGAAATAAGTGGGAGGCACAAGGGGTCCCACCTATTTAGTTATTATTTAATTAAGACCCTTATTTATATATATTATTATTATTTGTCTCAACTAATTAGTTAAGATAATTAGACTTAACTAAGAAAAGGTAATTGAACTACCATAACCTATTGACAAGGAATAAAATCTCAATGAAAGGAAGAGACAAGGGGGAGAGAATAGAAGGAGAACTAAAACCATAAGGTTTTCTCTATACTAGTGAGATACTTTCATTTTCATTCATTCTGATATTACTAGAAGGTTTAACCCTCTTGAAGACAACAAGGTCTTATTAAACACAACATGATTCAAAAACTGAATCACATATTTAACCAACTTGTTTTAAAGGTGTATGATTTATCTTTGGCAGTCTGTGTATTCTTGTTTGTTTATGGATTGAATTTCATGACTGGTAAAGAATATCTTGCAGAGTCAAGTGACAACATTTTGTGGCAAGCTAATCCATATCTTTAGCTTCAATTTTCTTTTTGTTGTCAGAGTCTTTTTGTATGGTGCCCATCGAAGGCTTCTAAATCTGAATTTGGTCCCTACCCTCGCAGGGGTTTGTAAAGAGAACTCAGTTTTGTATCTAAGAATGAAATAAATAATAAAATCATGTTATTGTTTTAGTCTCACACATGTGTTTTAATGATCTGGTTCACTCTTTTGCTTTTATCTCCATGTACACATTCTTGTAATTTCTATACACGGTCATGTAAAGTTTATTTCTTTGCATTGTTACATATAATATATAAAAACCATCATTGATCCCTTGTACATTAATACCTATGGATTAAGTGATTGTCTTAAGGATATAAATCCCAGGTGACATTCCCAACTATCTTGCCTTAGCCCAACAAG
>SNQJ01S0140580.1:8880-25022 GCA_010110895.2 Picea sitchensis
TGTTTCTCATTTCCCAAATCATTTGAGAACTTTTCAAATGGTTGTTTAGACTTAAAATATTTTGGTGTGCTTTAAATTTGCATGCTTGGTTTTTTCTTCCATCTTCTGCATTCATTTCTGAACATGGTTAATTGAAAGAAAAGTCTGAAGAAGACATTTTGTTTCCATTTTCATGTAATTTGAAAAAATAAAAGAAACAAAAAACATTTCATTTATAGTGCTTTAAAATATCATTGAAACAATTTATGCTTGGTTGGGAATTTCGTAAATCATTATGTGAATTTAGTTGAAAAAATTGTCCTTTTGTCTTATTTTCAATAATACATAGAAATCGATATGCATTAGGGTGTTTTATTTTATAAAAAGAACAAAGAAAAATACTCTTCTCCCTCTCGTAAATAGGATTCATCGAAAGGAAAATTGTTCAAATTTCATCCCTTTGCATCCTTTTGGAGTCGAGTAGTTTCACATCATAAGTTTTCACTTCCACGCAACCTTTATACTAAAGAACAACCTTAAAAATGAACACGCGTTAATAAAATTAACTAGACTTTTTCTTTTCTAAGAACACCAACAATAGTCTAGGTATAGGGTCTTTGGAATAATATAAGTGAGTAAATTTTCCAAGATCACGAAAACAAACCATAGAATATTAAAGAGTGCTTAAATCCAATTTTCACATAGGCATAGCTGGGACCCCCTCTCACACAAGGGTTACACACGAGGTCGCATGCGGCTAGGCAACGAAGATTTCCCCTCCAAGGCTTAACCAAACATAGTGGAATGATAGTATATTGGGGATTTTTCTTGAGAATCAGTTGTTTCCATTTGGTTTCATAACTTCGTGAATCTCAAATCTATTTAGGGTCCTCTTAATATTTTTCTAGTCCTCTTGTTCCCAATACTCTTGAGGAATTTTGGACTTGATATCCTGCCCATACTATCGCACCTGACTGTCGATTGTACCCTCCCAGAGGCTGACTGCTAGTTGGTGACCTTATTTTCCATAATATTTAGGGCTCTTACACAAGGTGGTGGCGAAGGGGAGTCTTCGTTGTACTTAGATCAGACATTGGTCAAACTCACTCGGGCTCCTTGGAGGGAAACCCACAGATAGACCATCGGGAAGATTGCACCAAGGTGTAAGTATGTTAAGCAGGCCACCAATGTAAATAATCCACCCACTTATCCCCACCCCTTCTCACATCTTCCCATGATGTTGGATTTCATCACCGACTAGTGATCTCATGGCGAGAAGCTTTGGTTTGTTTGTTTGATTTCTAGATTTTTTTAGCATGTGCTACTTATTTTCTTTAGTTGGATTTAGGACTGTCATTGTCATATCTCAATACTGGATGATCAAAACTTGTGTAGGTCTCAAAGTATGATAGGTTTTTCTCTTATACATTATGAACGTTTACCTCCCAACTCACCCGAAGATCACCTTCGGAAGGAAAACCACTCTAAGGACGGAAGTGTTGTTAGCCCCTTTCTTGAACACCCAAAAGGAGATAAATTTTGAGAGGGTTTTGTACTCCCTACAAATCCACCTTTGACTGAATCTTTCGGTCCCCTCCTTCTTCAGGTAAACTCTATCGGAGAACCTGAACTTGGTACCGATTACCAGTGTCTATCTCTTGTACCATGTGAAGAGGTTGTGATCATGGAAACCCAACAGATCCACTTATCATACGGTTACATCACACCACCAAGGGTTTTGGGTCCATCTGACCCTATGCGAACCCCTAAACAATCACACGATATCCTCGCTAGAGTAGATACAATCATAGACTCTACTTTCAAACTCTTGCAACCAAATCAATCACATGCTTCTTCATGCACCCCTCACCCCCCCATATATGGTATCTCCCATATATTCCAAACTTCTTTCCCCCATTCCTCCCCCATTTACTCTAGACCACAACCAGCTAATCCCAATGTTTCCACAACCCAAACATCAACAGTGAAATGTGTATCATATGTTGTCCCTACCATTGTACTGCCACCTTCAAGACCACAACCTTCTATACCCCCCACTAGGGGGAAACCATTTTTTACCTCATTATTCTTAGGAGGCGATCCCAAACTCTTTGAACAACAACCTTCATCAAGAGCATTTCCTCCCCAAGTAAGCCAACTAATGGGTTTTGGCCAACAAATATCCATGAGCCAGACTTTCACTGGTGGACAACCCCTGTACCTAGGACAAATGTCCAGCCAACATCTTGTCAGGGGGCAACCCTTGACTTATGGATCCTTTTTAACAAGGACACTTCCTACTATCAGGATCCAACCTTTATATGGTTGGGGGAAACCCACAATTTTAGGGCCATATTCACTCCGAGGTAACCAATCAACTGAGTGGGAACCTCCTACTACCAGAAAACACCCATCATGGGGCCAGACTATTTCCTCTACCACTAGCCTACTGTATTTCCACCCATACCCAGGAATATCTAATACCATATGGAACCAACCTCCATAACTAGGAGGACCCCTTGGAGTCCCACCCTATAGTGTAGGACCTCATGGAGGACCGCGTCACAGTGGAGGGGGAAAACCCTATGGAGGCGGACCTCTTGGAGGACCACCGTATGGTGGAGGACCTCCTAGAGGACCCCCTTATGGAAGAGTACCCCCTGAAGGACCCCCTTATGGAGGCAGACCTCCTAGGGAACCACCTTATGGAGGAGGACCCCGCGGGGGACCACCCTATGGTGGATAACCCCCCGGTAGACCACCTTACAGAGGATGACCTCCAAAATAGAACCCATATGGAGGAGGACCACATAATCCACCTTGATAGGTCAATAAACAACTTCCATTTTTGGAAACTTTAGATTTTCATGATCTTTCAAGATTGACTAATGATCTCGTATGAAATTCCCCTTTCTGGACCCCCATTCCTGCCAAAACCCCATCCGATATTCCTAAGTTCGATGGAATACCTAGAGAAGATATAAACAATCATGTGATGACTTTCTGCCTATGGTGTTCTTTGAACTCCTTGATGGATGATTCCATCTAATTACGACTTTTCCAACAAACTCTTACAAAATTCATAGCCAAATGGTACATAGAACTGTTGTGAAACTCATTTGATGACTTTAATTCCCTTGCTATGGAATTTTTGACACACTTCCAGTTACCGATCAGATATGAAATTGGTACCGATATTTTAACATCGTTACTCCAATCGACCTCCACCCATATATCTGATCACATTCATTAGTGGAGACGTCGGTGAAGACTAATTAAACCCACAATCTCTGACCAACTATTAGTTGATTGGTTTACCAAGTATATTTTTCCACCTATCGCTCGAGATTTTTCCATGGGAGGCATTGTTATAGAGAAATAAGCCATATCTTGTGCCCAATGGCTATATTTAGTATATTCTCAATTTGACACGTTATATGACTTGATTCCCCATGATCCTTGGTCATCGAATGACCCAAACAAATTGTCACTCGGACCCCGTGCCAATGGTATGATCGGTCATATTTATATGGATTCATCTAGTCAGATGACTGGGAAACACAACCCATTAAATAAATCTACCAATCCCATTTCATATATCCAAACAAGCACTCCAACAAATCCCCCTTCCCAAACCTTCGAGGTTAATTCGGTGCAATCCACCGCACCCAAAAACCCGCAGCCATCCGGAGAAAAAAATAAGGGTAACAATAATAAGAAAAAGAAAAACTCTTTTAAGCAGTCTGGCCCCAAGACACAAGAAAACAATGTTGAGTTTAAACCTAAATGAAAGGTCAAATATCCGTGCATGATTTTTAAAGAGGATCATTACACCAAACATTTTCCTCGTCTCACTGAAATCCATCAATATCTCGAACAAGGAACATCCTCTTCTACAGCTGTAATTTAAAAAAACCCCTTTCCCCCCCAGCAACAAAAATTGGTTGTGTAATCATAGCCACCCCCACCTGGGGGAAACCGAGAGTCCTCAACCACCAATATCTTGATGGTTAAATCCATGAAGTTATCCACCAGAACTAAGAATTATGAATCTCAGGATGGAATCCTCCATTAAAATATCCTCCCATCCCAACCCCACCCAATGAACCTCTCACTCTCGAGAAACCAAGTATAGAACCCTCTTTTATCCCTCCAAAATGGGTACTTCTCCGAACAACACATAACCCTAACGCTCGAGCAACCCAACACTATATTATAGTGGAGGATCTTGATCAAGTCCCATGTGCCATGTCCTCCCTCAAATTATTACAAAGTTTTCCAACCCAACGAAAATAATTATTAACAACCATTGTGGGAATTGATCCCTCAAAGTCAAACATTATCTCTTTTAATGTTGACCAAAGTGAACCCCACCTTTTACACCAACTTGCATTACAAATAATCGTTCATTCACTTAACAAAAATGTTTTTTGAACCGTGATCGATGAAGGTGGAAACACTTGTATTATGTCAATGAATTATTGGAAATACTTAGGCTCTCCACAACTTACTACATCGGAAACCATCTTGAAGGCCTTTGATGGACATTTTTTCAAACCTCGTGGTATTTTTCCCTCCCTACCAATCAAACTAGCTGGTAAAATTGCCTTCGTCAAAGTAGAAGTAATCGATGTTAATCTCGACTACAATCTCCTTTTAGGTCATACTTGGTTTTATGCTATGAAGGCAATAGCATCCTCCGTCTTCCAAATTATCTGCTTTCCCCACCAAGCAAAGATAGTGACAATAGACCAACTTGATTATTGTACACCCGACGTGCGACTTAACCCCAGCAAAAATGTACCATTTGTAGGCGAGTCAGCACCCAAATATGAGAGTATAGGTGTAGGCCTCTATCCAACCCTTATGGGAACCTTCCCGGTGTAGGACTCTATCCAACCCTTATGGGAACCTTCCATTTACCTGCACCCAATACCTCTCAAATAGCTCTGATCAATATGATCTCTACCTTTTGTAGTAAATCCCTTGGTTATCTCGACCCTTGGGTAATTCCTCACTCTTCCAATGTCGAATCATTTGGATATGACATGCCTGTATCCCTAGATAAATTATCATATTCAGCCATCCAAACAGTAGACAAATCTAATAACACTGATTCTAAAATCCCACTAGATGAGGAGCCAGATCAATTTTCCTCTCCTTATTGGGTTACCCCTGAATATTTCAAGGATCACTTCCTATATTTCATCTTCCCATCTGATGAAGCTATACTGGAATTCATGTCTCTTCAAGACTAGCTCTAGGAAGACCATCACCATAGATATTTTTTCCTCCCCAATCAAGAGAGGATAGAAACATATATTCAAACCCTCATTTCTACTCATTCCCAAGACCCGTCCTTGTTACCCTCCACATCTTATTCTTCTCCATCAGAAGGAAAATTGGGAAATATTTCTAAGACTATCTCAATCGATATTTCTCACCAAACTTGGGGTCATGGAACACATCCAGATAGGTGCAGATTGCTCTTCCGAAGAGATTGAATGTTACACTTCCCTTTTCAAACAGTTCTACAAATATTTTTCCCCGGGTCATATGAATAAATGTCGAATTGAACCAGTACTGCTATTCATGAAATTAAGACATATCTCGATCCCATCCTATTTGACAATGGCTTCATCCAGTTCACCCACAAAAAGTCGCAACAATTAAGATTGAAGTTCAAAACTTATTGAACGTTGGTTTCATCTATCACGTGCCCCTTACAGAATGGGTCTCCAACATCATTTTGGTCACCAAGAAACAAGGCACAATCCAAGTATGTGTGGGATTATAAGGACCTTAACAAGGCTTGTCCTATGAAAATTTCCAATCACTGCACGACAGGATCATCTATGATTGTAGTCGGATGCAAAGTCTTCTTGTTCATGGACAAATCTCTCTAGCTATAATCAAATTGAAATCATATTGGAAGACTAGCACAAAACTTCTTTTATATTCCCATGGGGAACTTTCTCATATCAAAATTTACCTTTTGGTCTTAAAAATGATGGCACCATTCTTTCTAACGCCATGTCTTATGATTTCCATGAAATTAAACATATCATGAAACCTTATCTAGATGACCTACCCTCCAAATCCCCTAAGCTGCAAGATCATATCGATCATCTATGACAAATATTTATTCGCTGCCGACATTACAACATCCATCTTAATCCACACAAATGCATATTTTGTGGAATCTAGTTGTCTCCTTGGTTTTATCCTATCCAGCTTTGGGATCCAAGTGGATCCCCTTAAAGTTAAGGCCATTATCAATTTGCTCCTCCCGTTACTATTAACCAACTTAAAAAATTACAACGACAAGAAAATTTATTAAGACGCTTCGTCATTAACCACGATTACTAAGGGTTTCTATGTGATTTAAAAAGGTGTTCCATCTTTATTTGGGATGAATAAGCTCAACGTTCTTTCCCTCGACTAAAGAACATTATTACATCCACTCTGCTATTGAAACCCCCAAATTATAATCAACATTTTACATTGTATCTTGTGACATCCGGTACTACTATCAGAATAGTCCTAGTCCAAACTGATGAAGACAATAACGAAAATGTTATTTATTATCTCAGTAAAGGCTTAGTTGGTGATAAACTTCATTATCCTTATTTTGAGAAGTTGGCACTAGCAGCAGTCTTTGTTGTCCAAAGGATTACTTACATTACATTATGCTTTGAATTACTACTGTCATATCTGACACCAATCCTATACAATATATCTTGTCACGTCATATATTGGGAGGTCATTACTCGAAATGGATTGTCTTATTACAAGAATTTGACCTCGAGTTCTAAATCCCCAAATCCAATAAATCCTTAGTCTTTGCAAAATTAATGATTGATCTTCCCCGAAGCCATTAACGACTATTCTCCAAGATCTATTACCCAATGAATCTTTGTTCTCACTCTTTGACTCGTATGGATATACATCCTCATTTATCCTTTAGAAACCCATCCACCAAATGTCCAAATATCGCTACCGTGACATGCCATCAATCCCGACACTAACTCATCGTTGGTGATAAACGTTTCTATCATGGGGTAGATATGGTGTTACGCTGATGTGTCATCCACTCAGAAGAAAAAAAAATTCTTAATGACGCCACTTAGGAGTATTGTATAATCATCTTTTAAGAAGCATCACTATAAAATATTACGTAAGTGTGGCAGGTTGGCCCACAATCTTTAAATATTGCATGAATGCAGTCCAAAAATGCCACCCATGCCAAATGTTTTCTAAGAAAATACACATCCCCGCCCCCTACATCCCATTGTTGTAGCTGGGTCCTTTTCTAAATGGGGCATTGATTTTACCACATGTAAAACCCTCTTCTGTTATTGATCATAATTACATAATTGTGTCATTGATTACTTCACCAAATGGCTAATCCATTCCCACATATTATAACGATACCAAAATTGCAGCATTATTTGTATTCAATCATATTATAACAAGATTCGGTGTACCCAAGTCTATTGTGACCAATCATGGATCACATTTTTGTAATATCATGATGACTGAATTATCTACCCTTTTACATTTTGACCAAGAGCACTCTTCTCCTTACTATCCAAAATAAAATGGTCGTGTTGATTTGATTAACAAGGTACCCAAAACAATGCTCCAAAGGATGATTGGAAATCATAAATCCAATTCGCATATAATGTTATTTTCAGCCTTATGGGCATATCGAACTCTTCAAAGACTTCCAAAGGCTTCACACCTTTTCAACTTCTAGGTGTGTTTCTTAGCGTAGTACTACCTATTGAATGCTAAATTCACTCTTTGAGCTAGTTGTCGAACTCTTTCCCCATACCTTCGCTGAAGAAGAATGACTACTATATTTATCTCACCTTGATGAGAGACATTACAAGGACATCGTGGCTAATGAATCCCACCAAAAGAAAGTAAAGTCACAATATGATAAGAAAATTCTCCCTCGAACTTTTTCAAAAGGCGACTTGGTGTTGTTCTATGATCAAGACCATGAAAAACTGGGCACAGGAAAATTTGAACCCCTGTGGCATGGCCCCTAGTTTCAAAGTTTCTTCAAAAAGGGAGCCTAAGGATTTAGTTGATTACAAAGGCAATATTATTTCCAAGCCCCATAACGAGCTCTACTTGAAAAATCACTACGCATAAGCCTCGCACTATCTAGTGATTTTGTACCATATGTATTATAGTATGATATGGTTGTTTTTGTATTCCTTGTATGTGATAGTCTTTTTCAATCTTCTTACCCTACTTAAATGCTTGAGTTTCATATGTCATTGTTTCCCTCACACTATTATGGATACACGGATGGATCTAGTCACGCCTCCCAGAATATCGCTTATGTTGCCTGAGTTATCCTTTCACCCACCAATGAAATAGTCAACTCTAGGGGCATCTATATAGGACCTACAACAAACAATGTTATCGAATACAACACCGTAATTAAACTTATCACCGAAGCATCTTCTTTGGGAATACGTCACCTGATAGTACGCCTAGATTCCAAGCTTGTTGTTTCACACCTCAACGTGACCTATTCTATTAGACATCTTATCCATTTTCATAAATATTTAAGGGTACGACTATTGGAATGATCATTTCATTTTATCACTTATGAACATATACGAAGACAATTCAATTCCTCAGCTGACACACTAGCAAATTTTTTGTTGAATTGGAATCTACTTCATTAAAAAGCATTACATTAAAACAAACATTGTATAAACCATTTCATCGTATATATAAGTAAAGATCTAACCATATGTCCATATATATAAAGAATGTCCAAAAAATATCCAAAACTAGTATAACATAATAAAATTGGGCTTTTTGCCCATATATCCGCAACATAAAATGCACCAAAATCCCATCATACTAAAGAACACTAGTCATCCCAAGGATCCCTATGGTCATTATAAAAAAATAATTCTTGCACGACCTTCCACAGAAGGTTCCCAAATTGGTTCCCCACACCTACTATGCTCCTCTACATATGCAGAGGTATATTTTCCATATGTGGCACCAGAATGCCCATAGTCAAATGATCGAGATTCTCCTCTATATCCTCCAAGAGCTCTGCATAATTTCTCCCACCATGCAATCCCTCCTACCGAGTTTTTCACCTCTCCTATTCAGTGGCGACATACCCACTGGACGTGTTGGTGCACAATCTTCCCATCACAAATTATTTTTTATGTTATACAAAAAAACATTTATATACCATAAAATTCAAAAATATTAAAATAAAAAAAAAAGTATACTGAAAATTGTATCTTCTTACCAAACTCATCACTAAATATTTCCCCCCAGGGAGAACGATATCTGGATCGTCATGGTAATCCACACCGTAACATGAATAATCATCTATCACCACTATCCAATGATCCCAATATCGAAAAAATTTGGCGTCAAATTGCAATTGTGTCCCCCCCGATTTGGGACAACAGACCTGTCCATTTCTTCGTAGCTGGGTCTCTATACCCAACATATTCCACAACATCCCATGGACGTGATGGAGGCACCTGCTCAAAAAAGAAAGACAACAAAATGGATACATAACAAAATTTCTTTTGTCGAACCAACCTGCACTTGGTCAACTGGTCCTTCATATTTTCCAACACCGCAACACACCAATTATATATTGTAGGGGACAAACTCATCACAACATAATCTACTTGGCTCCTCGAATCCAGGCCCAAGATTCTATCTCCCATGTAATGGTAAATAAAATGGTAATGAAATGTCAAGTCCACCACCTGACCAATTAAAAGCTTATTGTTTCTCTGTTGCATACTCAAGTGACAACAACATGCCACATAGTCATCCACCCTATATGCACCACCCCTCTTTCCACCTACCAAGACCATGGTGTCACCTCGATGAGACAATCCCATAAGAAAGTATATATCCTCAATCTCCAAGGTTAATACTTGGTCTCGTACCACAAAGTGTTTTTGATATGCATCCCACATATCAACCAACCTTTGTAACATGACTGGTTGAGCTCACATGTTCTGACAAAGGAAGAATTTCAATATCCCACAATTCCTAAAAGCATCTAGAGTGGGTGGATCATCCAGCGCAGCATTATCATTCTCTTCATGTCCATGCTCTCTCACTCCAACATTGTTACTCACACCTGCCACAAACACCCAAATTTTGTTTTAGAACCCATTCATATACAAAACTCATAAAATATTTTTCAAAATGCCAAAAATATACCGATCGCGGATTAAGAAGTCAAGGAGCAGCATTGTGAGTAACTTGTCTCTCGACCTCTTTTGGTCGACAAAGGCGATTGGATCAGACCATATTGGTTGGTTACCCCTCAAATCTACCATGGATGTGATTGATAGTGATTTCCTTCTTCACACACAGCGATCGAACCATTCAGTCTCACCCCACAAGGAGGCCAGTCGCGATCACGCATACTCAAAAATTTTGAGTCCTTCCATTCATAAATAAATGCATGAAACACAAAAATGCAAGATGTGTTTTGTAAGATGAGGTCCAACATGTCGTTTTTTGGCTGAAAGGTATAGGATCTGTGGTTCCACACTCTGCAATCACCGCTCCAAATTTGAACAAGAAAAGGGTTGTCCAAAGTTTCATCAAGGTAAATGGGTTAACTAGTTAAAAACATTATTTTTTAACCCACCTATAGCTTCATTTTAACTCGCTCCCAATTAAAGAATCTATTTTCTTCATTTTTTGGCTATTTATCATTTTTTTTCTCATGGAACTATATATTAATCGACACAAGCTATGGAAACATTATATGGAGTCTCTTTTAATCTCTTTTACTCCTTAAAAAGAAAAGATCACTGAGTATTCTTTGTCTTTTCATGCTCATATCATGGATTTGAAAAGACATCCACTTTGTATACATTTACCCCTTTTGGGGCCAGATGACTAATTACAAAGGAACACCCTAACCATTTTGGTTAGGAGAGTTCTCCTTCACATTGTTTTTAAACTTTTTCTGCCTGTGGAGACTAAAAATACTTATAAAAGTGTCTCTGTAGTCTTTGCTTTTCGTACTCCCTAAAACCAACACGCCGCAAGCACACACCTATTATTTTGGATCGGTGAAAAATCCACATGTAAGTATATAGATTTTTCTTTACAACCCTTTCAAACCCTCTAAATAAGAAAAGGACATCAAGTTTTCCTTCTTTGGACTTGTTAAAATTTACATCGAAGTACCCACTCATGGGATTGAACCCCTCCTTCAAGTTTGTTAAAAATATGATGAGGGATTCTACCCGCCACATGAGCCATAACAAGCAACTGCTATCCCTCATCCATCTCGTGAAATAAAAAGAGGTACTCACCAATCATGGTGGGGAATTTTAGAGGTTTTTCCCATCTGCTTTCTTCATTAACTCTGAACTCGTCATTATTTCTGTGTCTCTCTCGAATAATGCAATCATTTTATCACCTCATACAACAGTTGGGTTATCCATTCTCTCTCATTGACCACCTTTCCCATCATTGTGTCCTATTCCCCTAACCAATCCATGAACAATTATTATGGTCTTCACTTGAGTTAATTTTGTCGATTCAAGCCATTTGTCATGCATACTTGT
Source organism: Picea sitchensis (assembly GCA_010110895.2). Taxonomy (NCBI): domain Eukaryota; kingdom Viridiplantae; phylum Streptophyta; class Pinopsida; order Pinales; family Pinaceae; genus Picea; species Picea sitchensis. The sequence goes on from SNQJ01S0140580.1 coordinate 20,463, forward strand.
CCAAGGGAATTCCTACATACGCCATTGCTTCATCCATTTATGCTTGTTTATTTCCACTATCCATGTGTCAGTCGTGCTCCATTATTATCATTTTCACACCATCCATATTTTGTTGTTTTGCATTGACATTTGGGGATACATCAAGGCAATCCTTCGACGGATTTTATCTTGTCACCCCCAGCTCTGGCTATCCAAGATTGAAATCTAAAACCCACCAATACTCGGGACTTCCGCACATTGGCAGGTCTCCTTGCATTTTGAAAGTGGTTTTACATTGGCTCTTGTCGTACGAATCTACGAATGTTTTACGTCAACTCCTTTATTTAAACTTGGTAGATTTTACTAGGTATCTTATGTTCCATCATCATCATCGGTAGACTCTTGCTCATTAATCCGTGATACATTAATGATCGTAACTGCATGGTTTCTACCATGCTTGACTTCAACTCCTTTATTAGCATGTCGTAGAATCATACCATTCAGATTACAGACAAAGACCTTGGGGAAGATTACTCTCCTATTCCAAGATACTCTTTCCCAAGTTGCGATGGAGAATATTTCCAATCTCACTTCTTTGTATGACGTCACATATATCCACATTTTTACTTGTTCATGGATATGATTTCACTTACATCTTTCATGGATCCACAGTGTATACCTTTGTGGCCATGAATCGAGTCATGTTTGTTTCCTAATGGATCCACAAGGTACTTTTTTGTGGCCATCACTTGCCTCATGCATAGATCCGCATTGTATTTATGGTGGCCATAACCTTAGTCATTTGTCTTACTTGCATGGGAATTCCACCTTGAGGATCTTTTGTAGTGGACTAGCCGAGCGCGCTCTTCTCCAAGCTCCTCACCCACATCTCTACGTCGTTTATTGGTAAAGTATTTCTTTCATCAGACACCTCTTATGACCCCACTCTTTAGGGGGCATATTTTATCGATGGTTAACCCTCTAACCACTGATACATCATCTCGTAGAGGTCACATACCCAATTCATTCATTTTTCATCATCTTCCCACCGAGTTTCTAGCCTAATCTCCCTTCGGTCACCCTTATCTTTTCTCAAGCTTGCGACCGAAGGGGTTGGTCACCCTTTCTAGACTTCCAAGTCATGACCAGGTTACTCTGTCTGCGTACTTAGTTCAATGAATGAGCCCAGCTCAATGCTTTGGACTTGCTGCAATGGATGAGACCTCACTCTTATTTCTTGGGGTTTAGTATTGATAAGGATTCTAATATAAGCATGAAGATCTTATCCTATTAACCATGTGGCCTTATCTATAAATCCCTATAAGAACCAATCCATTTCCATGGGAAAGGATAATGATGAATGATATGATTAGACCTTTCTTGACTCAGTTCATAGTGGTGTACCTTGATGAAACCTTGATCTTCAGCAAATCATGGGATGAAAATCTTCAACAAGTAAATCATGTATTACAAACACTCTAAAGACATAAGTGGTAGGTAAACTTGTCCAAATGTTCATTCACCATGAAATCCATTTTCTACCTTGGATTTTTCATTGATAGACAAGGAGTTCGAGTGGATCTTGAAAAAATAGAGATTGTACAAAATTGGCAGCAACCCAAGAACCTTCCAGAGCTACATAGATTCTTGGGTATGGTAAACTTCTATAGACATTTTGTTCCAGGTTTCTCACACCTAGTATGGCCACTCAACTAGTGTTTGAAAGAGAATTGGCAAGGAGCTGAAAGAAAGATATATCTTCAGTTTACACATGAAAGTCGTAATAGTGCTTACTTGATTAATAGAAGATATGATGGATGTTTCCCTCTAAACAATTTTTCATGTAATTTTGTGTGTTAATTAGTAGAGAATTGATATATTTGTAGATCATGACATATTATCAAGTTTAGAAGCATCCTTTTCTCGTATCCTTGTTCTTGTCTTAGATATAGGAAGAACCTAAGGGAGCTCAACTCCCGCAGAAGGTATAAAATCCCTACAACAATTGGGAAGATATTAACGAGAATAAGATGATGGTGTCCTTTAGATGAGGCTTTGATATGATTGAGGAAAAGAAAAATTTAATACCCCATCCCTTAAAAATCTACTCTCTTAGGGTTGGGTGTCTTACAAAGTGGTATCATAGCAGGATACAACACTAGGCTTGGATGGGATAAAAATTATTCCTAGGACTAGTGTAACAAGGCCAAGACAAGCATGTTAGAAAGATTCTTTGCGTTGGAAAAAGTTATCTATTATATGCACAAGCTCCTTGATTGAAATTTCATTTTGAAATTTCTTACTTAAGAAGGAGCATATATTTCTTTTATGATAGCTACTCCTATAGGAGTGGGAATATGCTAAAAAACATTAATGGTTGAACTTGAATTTGAACAGATGAAAATGGCATAGTCCTATTAAGGTATGATTAATCCCAAAGGATGGATGGGTAGTTGGACCCTCTGGCATTTATGATGGTTGTTTATATGAGGGATAATACCCTTAAGGAAAATTCCTTGTGGTTAAAGGAAGTGAATATGGATTGATAAAATCCTTGGCAGTAATAAATGGTTTCTTTAATATAAATGAAAAACCATTCATGTATAATTCCTCATGATTAGAGAATTAATGGAAAATGTGTAAGGTCTGTTTACTTGACCTGTGATGAGTGAAACTTGTTACTAGAACAATCTTGATAGGAAAAAATAAAAGGGAGTTCCTTCGACTGTGGATGGTCCCCGTAAAAGAAGCAAGTGATATGAGTGAATGAGCCAGCTTATGAACTCATGGTTGTAATAAATAGAGTGTATATACCTATTGACAAAAAATATTGCCTATGCAAGTGAAATGAAAAGGAAAATAGTTGAAAACAATCTTGCATTTTCATGGCAAAATAATTTGGTTCACAAGGATATGTTGGAATGCATATGGAAGATTGAGCATGCATATAACACGCATAGACTTATTATAGTTTGTTATTGGATGTAAAATATGGTGATTTCATAGATCATATGGTTAGTAATGATCTGATTATAGTAGCATAAATAAAATGTTGATAATATTGATGGTACAAGTTACCTTATAAGGAAAATTTAGAATGGTTAATGAAATGATGATCCCGAATGTGGTAAAGGAAGTGCTCTTTGGGCACTTCTAGATGACCAGTGGGTCAGGTTGACATCCAGAGTGGATGGTATCCATATAAGGCATGGCTTGGTATGCTCAAGTAGAAGTGAGAGGGAATCTAGAAAAGGATTCCCTTGATAAAAAGGTATGTTTACCAAGAATTATTTGAGGCATGAATAGAAACTAGATTGGTTGTCTTGTTGCCTTGGGCACTATTGAAATTTCCCAAATTGTATTTTTGGGTTGTGGAATACTTTTATAATATTTGAGGAAAGAGTGTTTTCTTGTTGGTTGTTGTCACATAGAGAGGGAAACATATTTATGAATATGTCTATGAGACTTGCCATGTGAATTACTGTAAGATCTCAACAGAGGGAAACATAGTGTTGAGTACTCCTATGAGACTTTCATAAGAATGGATACAAGATATTTGGGAGGAAGAATATGGAATTTTGAAATGTCCATGTGTGCGAATGACAAGGAAATAGGTGCAAGCAATGAACTTCATATGTTGAATATTTATCTATGTTTGTATATTCCTGAGTGCATTGATTGAATGCATTATAAGGTTTCCCAGTATGAATACTGATATTAAGACCAAATAGATATGAATGATATAAAATGTGCAAGTGATGCACATGTATGGTGTATGAGTATATGTATACTAAAGACATGATATGACTTTTTGAATAAGTGAAATGTAAGGAAATAAATCGTACTTTCCAGGATTGAATAAATACCATTGATACATGGTTGACTCTATCTTTTGAGGAGTCATGGATGTTTTTGAATACCTTGAGGAGGATGTGTTCCATTTCCTCAGGAAAAGATAGTATAAATTGATCAAAGAGTAAATGAGTAGGGATGCTTTGTTGTCATGATAAAAGGAAACATGATTATGCTTGTAAAGACTGCATGTAAATGATTGTGAACAATCACGAACTAATTAATTTTCAATGGATATGGGAATGAAACTATAAAGTGTGCCTATGGTCAACACACACAATGCATGATAAAGCATGTGACTAAACCACAGTGTGAATGCAAAGTGATGGAATAAATGTGCATGTGTGAATGCACAATTTGAATGCATAATAGAGATGCATGTTGATAATCTCTTACGGAATATTGGCTAAGAATATGAATTGAAAAAGATGAGGCTGAATTGAGGTTGAGGTCATCTCATATAGTGATGGATATGCAATAAGGAAGTTGCATGATGAGATATTTCAATGTGGAGGAACTGTGTGATGACTCTGTCAGGAGAACAAAGTCATAATATTAGTGATTGTTGGAAAATTAAACAATAGAATACAAAATTTATTTGTACAAGAATCATGGATTACATTTTAAAATATCATGCATGAGTAAAAGATATGCAAATGAATGTTGACCAACTTGATTTTCTCTTTGGTGAAATGTGCAGAATGAACTAGTTATTAAATTGTGGGGAAA
>SNQJ01S0140582.1:8087-20158 GCA_010110895.2 Picea sitchensis
TATATATATATATATATATATATATATACATGGAATGGAAATTAAATTATACCTTGTACGGTGCTTGGCTATAACTATAATTTTTAAATGCATCTTGCGTGTGCTAACCTTTATTAATGATTCATCTTGAGTAGCTAATCTATTCTTCCTAATGTTGTAGTCGGTAGTGTATTTTCAACTTATAAGTTAGAAAATTTTATTCCTTGAGTAAAGTTGGGAATCCTTATCAATTATTGTCTAGTCTTAAATTATGATTAAAATAATAAATCCCATAGAAGTTTTACATTCTAGGGTTTATGGCTTCCTTGTTAGTGTTGAACTAGAAGGGTAAAAGTGTTTATTCAATGAATTATAAAAACCCCCCTTTTTAATTGAAAGAGTATTTCGTTCCTTGAAGACTGTTGTGTTTAAATTTTAGAATGGTCGGTTGTTGTGTGCTTGAATAGTTTTTATGATGGTTAATGAAATCCATAGGACATTGTTTCATGAAAGGAACCCACTAAGAAAGGCCTCATGAGGAAACAAGAAACCCTTTGGTTAGTGACGCAATTTATTTTGAGCGATGTCTTATGCGTCTTGTTGACCCATTGCTTAGGGGCGTGGGTGTAATCTTCTTGTCAGTTATTCTGGCTCCTAGCGCATTGGATTTTCCTTGAGTCCTTGGTTCAGATAGGTTATGTTGCGTATGGGTTATTTTCGCACCTATCACCTGGGGATGGCATGATTTCTGATGAGGGGATCATGGCATGGCCTATTGGATAGAGGCGAATGATAACTTGGCCGAAGTTTGTGATTCTTGTGGTGGGTGTTGTTAATCATTGTAGTTGTTGTTGGTGCTTGGGTTGTAATGCCTCCATGCATTTGGTTGTGCGCCATAGAGGTTCTAGTTATTACCCATCGAGGCCATTGTGTTGGCGTTGTGGATGTTGTCATTTATCTTGAAGGATTTTTCATGTTTGTGTCAGGCAGGTAGTCGTTTCTATCTTTTGGGTTACGCATGTTTCGCCCAGTTGCTCGTTGTACGAGTGAGTTGAGTCGTTGTTTTCTGTTTCCTGATATGCATGTGTGTGCTCATCGTCATCTTATGTGGTTAACTGTGTCATCATTTCCTTCCTCCCTAAAAAAAAAAAAAAAAATCACCTGTTTCGCTTTTAATCGTAATGTTTGGGGACTTTACATATGGTATCAGAGTGGGTTCAACCCTGCGATTGTGGATCACCAGGATATCCACTGCAGTAAACCCTTGAGTTTTAACCTAGCATTGTTAAAACTTTAACGTATCCTTGTGGTGATCCTGTTTAGAGGACGCCATAGAGGTTCGCGGCATGGTGTCGTGGAAGGAGGTGCAACGCCTCTAGAGGTGCATGCCCCCTCGGAGTCTAACCCCAAAGGGGAAAAAAAGGTCCTTAGGTTATATTGGATTGTTGAAGGGATGATGATGGTCGTACAAGGTCCTTCCAAAGATTGTCAGAGGCCTTGATTCACCATCTGTACTGAGATGAGGCTAGGGCACCTACCTCTGAGGTTCCACAACGCACCCAGCCAATAACCATTAAGCTTTCACGGCGAAATCGAGAAGGTATTTTTACCGACCTCTTTGGTGCCCGGATGGCATAGCCTTTGAGGCATGGTCAAAGATTATGGCAATGTTCTTTGGAGTTCGCGAATATACCTTCAACTTGAAGGTCTACATGGCGGTATTTCAACTAAAGGGGAATGCTCTTCTATGGTGTAAGACGCTCCTGCCACATTTGAACATGGAAGTCGAAGACGCGTCATGGGAACGGTTCCGCAAAACGTATCTATCGAATGGATTCATTGAGCATCGGCTCAATGAGTTTAACACCTTGCGACAGGGTGGCCATACAGTTCTCGAGTACGAGGCCCATTTTGGAGCTGCTTCAGTATGTTCTGCACCAAACTACTAGGAAACTTAAGGTCAACAAGTTCGTGTTGGGCCTTAATGTTAGGATTCAACTTCTAATTTGGGTATCAGGGATACTGGACTGAAGAAGGTGGGTTGGAATGTGGATAGCCACATTACCAGCATGATTTCCTAGTGGATAGTACTAGAGCAAATGGATCAGCCAGACCCACTACTATGGGAGATTTGGGCAAGGCCCATCGGATTCATGTTGTGGTGGATAAACGCCAAGCAGAGAACCAACCGACTGTGCTCAAGACGTCATGTGTCATCGCTGACTAGACCTTTAGTATTTTGATTGCTCCTGATGCTACAAAGAGTTTCATTTCTAGGGCAACACCTAGGAGAATTAAGGGAAAGGAAGTCGATCTGGATGAGTTTAGCCTTGTAGAAATGGATTTGGGAGCCAAACAAAAGTTTCGTGGGAAGGTTACGGGTTGTACCCTTAACCTGGGAGAGTTTTTCACCAGGGCCAACCTGTACGTCATGACCTTAGGATCTTATGATGTCACGATTGGTATGGACTTGTTGGAATCGCATGAGGCGATACTCAACTATAAGACAAAATGGTTGAGCTTGGTCGATGATGAGGGGCAGAGACGCGTGATTGTAGGTTGGAACTAGGGAGTTTCCCTGAGGTTTATCTCTTCCTTGCAGCTATTGAAGAGCATGCACAAGGGATGTAAGCTTTATGTGATCCTTGTGTTAAACGAGAAGGGAGTAGCGGAAGTTCTAGAACATCTTCCTATGGTGTGAGAGTTTGCAGACATCTTCCCGAAGGAGTTACCTGGGGTGTCATCAGAGAGGGAATATGAATTTACCATAGACCTAAAACTGGGGAATGAACCGATAGCTAGAACGCCTTATCAGATGTTGACCCCATAGTTACAAGAGTTGAGAATGCAACTGAAGGAGTTGTTGGACCTGGGACTTATACATCCAAGTGTGTCACCGTGGGGTGCGCCTGTTATTTTCATACGAAAGAAGGATGGGTCGTGGAGACTCTGCATTGACTACCGTCAATTGAACAAGGCAACGATCAATAATCAATATCCATTACCGAGGATTGATGATCTGTTTGATCAAATGAAGGGTGTGATGGTGTTTTCAAATATCGATTTGCAATCAGGGTATCACCCGTTATGGATCAAGGAGGATGACGTCCCTAAGACTGCTTTTAAGATGAGGTTTGGACATTACGAATTTACTATTTTACCGTTTGGACTGACAAATGCCTCAAGGGTATTTATAAGTTTAATGAATGGAGTGTTCCCTGAGTACTTGGACAAGTTCGTCAAAGTATTCATTGACGATATTTTGATTTATTCTTAGACGATGGAGGAGCATGATGAGCACTTGCGCTTGGTACTACAGTGTTTGTGAGAGAAAAAATTGTATGGGAAATTGCCCAAATGCTTGTTTTATCAATCAAAGATTCACTACTTAGGGCATGTCATCTCCGACGAAGGTATCGTCATGGATCCAACAAAGTTCGAGTCTATTATGAAATGGCCTACACCGACGAATGTCCTGAAAGTGTGTAGCTTCATGGGTTTAGCAGGATACTACCGACGGTTCATCGAGGGATTCTCAAGAATAGCAAATCCAATCACAAAATTGTAGAAGTAGAACAAGAAGTTTGTTTGGACTGAGAAATACGCGAAATCATTTTGGAGGCTCAAGGAGCTATTGACAACAACATCAAAACTAAAGGTCCCTGACATGGACATGGACTTCTCGGTATGCACTGACGCATACAAGGAAGGATTAGGAAGATTCATGATGCAAGACGGTTGGGTGATCGCTTACATCTCCAGGAAGTTGAGAAGGCATGAGGAGAACTATGCGACGCATGATTTGGAGTTGTTAGCAATTGTATATGCCTTGAAGGTTTAGAGACACTACCTTGTTGGGCAAAAAATTGAACTAAAAATGGACCACTGTGGACTACAACACATCTTTACGCAAAGCGACCAGAACACACGACAACGACGTTGGTCGAAATTGCTTAGTGAGTATGATTTTTAGATTTCTTACATAAAGGGAATAGTGAACTGAGTGGAATATGCTTTGAGTCGAAGACCACGCATATTTTCGGTGTTGCCTCTTTAGACAAATATACGTCAAAAGATTCTAACTTTACAACGCAACGATGACTAGTACAAAGAGGTCAAGGATTTTATCGGACAAAACACAGTGATGATACCAAGATTTGAAGGAATTACATTGGACGACGATGGATTATTGAGGTTTAAAAATTGGATTTGTGTACCACCGAACGACGAGTTGAGGAGTTTGATCCTAAAAAGGGCTCACAAAGCAATGTACATGGCCCACCCAGGAGTCACGAAGATGAAGGCAGACCTTAAACCCTTATTCTTATGGAAAGGAATGAAGGCAGACATAGTCAACTGTGTGGCCAGATGTCTATAATGTTAGTAGGTAAAGGCTGAACATAGACATCCAGTAGGATTACTACATCCAACGCTATTCTGGAATCGAAATGGGAGGTCATTTCGATGGATTTCATTGTTGGATTTCCATTGACAGCAAGGAGACACGACTTAATTTTTGTGGTAGTCGACACTCTGATGAAGAGTGTTCATTTTATTCCTGTGCGTATGACATATCAGGCACCTGACATAGCTAGATTTTTCATCAGTGAGATTATGAGGCTGCATGAAGTACCTAAGAGGATTATATCTTATTGAGGATCGATGTTTACCGGATGATTATAGACTAGTTTCCGAGAAGACTTGGGAACCCAACTTAACTTTATTATTGCATATCACCTGGAGACTGACGGGCAGACCGAACAAACAAACCAAATCTTGGAAGACATGTTGCGCATGTATGTGATGGACCAACAAAAGTGTTGGAAGAATTCTTACCACTGGTGGAATTCGCATCTAACAACAGTTACCAAAGCACCATTAAGATGGTGCCTTTCGAGTTTCTTTACGGGCGATCGTGTCGGACGCCTTTGAGTTGGGATCGGCTTGAGGATAGGGTCTTGGTGGGACCAAAAGAGATCCAAGAAATGGAAGATCAAATGCAAACAATAAGACAAAGGATCAAAGAAGCACAGGATCAACAGAAGATTTATGTCGATGCGCACCGTGTCGACCGTAGTTACAAAGTTGGTGATAGAGTCTTCTTGCGGGTAAAACCACATAATATTTTGATCAAGTTTGGAAAGGGAGCTAAAATGTATTTTAGGTTCGTAGGACTTTTCAATATTGTGGAGAGAAAGGGGCCCGTGGCCTATCGACTAGCCTTGCCTGATTCCTTGAGGCGTATGCACGATGTTTTTCAGGTATCTATTTTGAGACATTATATTAGTGATCCTACACATGTTATTGACATGAGTACCTTGAAGGTATCGGACGAGGGGGCACTCACGGTTGAGCCGATCCACATCCTAGATCATCACATTCAATAGCTATGACGTCAAACAGTGGATTAGGTCAAGGTCCAACGAAAAACAGAATGAGGCGAGTGGCACCCTTGGAGCACCTAGTGTGTCGTGAAGGGAATGTCGCATTGTTAACTAATAAGTGAATGAACCTAGATGGCCTTAGAATGAATGTTGTGATAAGAAAGATTTAAAAACAAATTCCCTAATAAAAATGTTGCCCAGCCTCGGAAATTAAAATCTAGGTCTAAGTGATACTTGTGGTAATTAATAATAATAATAATAATAATAATAATAATCATTAAACATGTGACGAAAAGGGGGTAAGAAATTCGATTAATTTATTAAAATCAATTTATATTGAGAGATTAAAATTTTAAAAGGGATTTGATTGTTTTTCTACATATGCTAATTAAAAATTATTAATTAAAAGGAAAGAGGCGTAAAAGGTAATTTTCTACACTTGCTAATTTGAGTTTTAGATAAAAAGGGAAAACAGGGAAACTTAAAAAGAATTAGGAAACTAAGGGAAAAAGAGGGAAACATAAAGAAAAAGCATAATGACAAACTTAGTAAGGAATCTTGCCTTTAAGAACATTCTAAATTGAACTCAACTAGGAATTTAGTAAGGGCGTACGTCATTAAAATGTGTAAGGGAATATGGGGACACCTAGGAGCAATTATAGGAACGCTTTTAGGTGGGTGATGGAAATAGGATTAAATAATTATTTATTGAAATTAATTTCTAGTGCAACTAAGGAGATGGGTGACATGTGTATGGGGGAGGATTTTTCTGAATTAATTTATCGAAAATTAAATTAAATGGTAATTTGGGAAAGAAATCACTTAGAAACTCTATATAAAGGATGGAGGAGGAGGAGTATGGATCTCTTCTTTTATGCGTAACGTTACGCTGCAAAATTTTTGACTTGACTAACTTATGTTGTGGGATTTGGGATACCCATCTTGGTGAGGAGTGGTAGCTCGGCCTTGAGAGGCGAGCTGGGAGCTAATTGTTCTCTGGTTTGGTGTGTGTGGCCCCTTTGCGGCTCAGGGGGCTAAGGGGGAAGGAGAGTACCCCTAGCGTTGGTTGGGAGGTACCGGTGAAGTCTCACTGGTCGGAAAGCAAGAGATGCACGGAGCACGCAGGACAATGACTCAGAGCGGTCACCTTGGGCTACGGTACGCATGCTTTGATTTTTCATGGTAGATTACTATTGATCTTACGCTTTCATTTCTATACTTTTAATTGTGTAACAAAAGTATTTTACTTAGCATTTAATCGAGAACTTAAATTCACCATATCCTTAAGCTCCCTGCTTGAACTAATTCCCTTGGCAATCGATCCCTGAATTTTGTGACTGTCCTGTTGGTTTTATTGATTTAATGTGAAGATTGTGTTCTTTATACTTTGTCATCATCCCTAGATCATCAGTCCATGCCTAAGCAGTCAGCCAAGAGTCGGATCAATGGTCATCACTTCGGTGTTAATATACCTATAGATATTAATGCCCTTCTTTTCTATGAGTGGATGATGAGCGAAGGACGTGTTTTCCCAGTTGTTTACCCCTTCTTGTCTCTTCATTTTGATCTTCGCCTTTGCAATGGTCTCTGCATGTTATTTCACCTCTGCATCCTAAATGTTCTCGGCGTTTGAAAACTGTGTTTAGTAATCTCTGTATTTCCACCCTTACTTACCCAGCATTCAACCCACTCTTCTTGGCATATTACCCTCAAAAAATTGTATTCATGGTTGGCACCACAACTCCTTTGTTTACTCTGTGTTGTATTACATCCTTGGCGAATACACTCTGAGTGTTATTTTTTTTTTATGAAAATTTTTCCCTGCATTTCAAAACACTCACCCATGAAATTTTTTTAACTCTGTGTTTTTAATTTATTCCTGGATAATTTAAATCTGCGTTTAATGCACTCCCTGGCTAATACACTCTATGTTTTTATTACTTTTAATGGTAAATTTTACCCTACGAATTTATCCTTGGTTTATACTTTTATAGATTGCTAATTTACCCTCCATTGGACAGTGTCTTCTTTTCTATCTTATGACTGAGATCGAAGCTTCATGGTAGAGTTTTGCCTTACCTTTTATTGCCAGTGACTTCATTATTGTTACATGGGCATTTTTTTTATAACATTTAATTGACCGCGGAAGGATGCTATCCATGACTTCTTTAAATTCTGGTTTCGTTTTTATATGCTTGCGTTTTAATTGTATTATGCATTTCTATTAAATGTTTTCCAATCCCTCTTTGGCTATCACCGTGATGTATTTAGTAGTGATAGTTATATTGTGAGGAGGATGGCCATCACCATTATAATTCTATCTAAAATTAAATTTAAAACTTACACAGAGATTTAACTCTATCCTTAGTTGTAGCGCAACTACAACGCAGCGAATTCCTATTCCTTCACTTAGATAATTACTTCGGTAATTTCGAACTGATTGTGGTGCTAGTGGATTTATTGGACAACAGTCTCTCAATGATTGAATTAGACAGCAGTATCCCTATGTTTTTAAAGATGGTTGAAAACATATCTTATAGCACCCAACGATATCATTAAATCATTATGGATGGTGTTTTTAATCGTGTCAAGTCCTGCGTTTAATCTGGAAAAATACCTCTGTTTTAATCTCAACGTTTTTGTGAAGATAGACAAAGTTACCCTTAATGTTAGCCAACGCTTCTATTGGTGTCATCGTTTCCTTGATATGAATGACAACAATCCTCTTTTTATATGAGACTGTGTTATCTTTTAAACATAGTGAATTCCTTGTGACAAAGTTATCCTTTTTATGGCAACGAATCTTGTTTTTTTATGGCAACACCATTTACCCATTTGTTACCCAGCTAATGTTACAACAATGTTTTATCTGGTAGCACTCTTTTGGTAGCGACTAGCGGTGAACCCCTCTTTATAACATCAATTTTATATTTCCTACTTTACATCTACACCGCCACCTCACTTACAACTATTTCTTTTATGACAACATTTAGCAATTATTTTATTAATTGATGCCATTATCAGATATCGATAGATGCCAGTTTCATATATCATATTAGTTAGTGTTGTTATACACTTGATATATACAATGATTGGATGTAGAAATATATATATATATATATATATATANATGGAATGGACATTAAATTATACCTTGTACGGTGCTTGGCTATAACTATAATTTTTAAATGCATCCTGTGTGTGTGCTGACCTTTATTAATGATTCATTTTTAGTTGCTAATCTATTCTTCCTAATGTTGTAGTCGGTAGTGTATTTTCAACTCATAAGTTAGAAAAATTTATTCCTTGAGTAAAGTTGGGAATCCTTATCGATTATTGTCTAGTCTTAAATTATGATTAAAATAATAAATCCCATAGAAGTTTTACATTCTAGGGTTTATGGCTTCCTTGTTAGTGTTGAACTAGAAGGGTAAAAGTGTTGATTCAGTGAATTATAAAACCCCCCTTTTTAATTGAAAGAGTATTTCGTTCCTTGAAGATTGTTGTGTTTAAATTTTAGATCGGTTGGTTATTGTGTGCCTGAATAGTTTTTATGATGGTTAATGAAATCCATAGGATGTTGCGCCATAAAAGGAGCCCACTAAGAAAGGCCTCGTGAGGAAATGAGAAACCCTTTGGTTAGTGGCACAATTTATTTCGAGCGATGTCTTATGCGTCTTGTCGACCCGTTGCCTGGGGGTGTGGGTGTAGTCTTCTTGTCATTTATTTCGGCTCCTAGCACATTGGATTTTCCTCGAGTCCTTGGTCCAGATAGGTTATGTTGTGTATAGGTTATTATCGCACCTATCACCTAGGGATGGCATGATTCCTGATGAGGGGATCATGGTGCACCCTATTGGATAGAGGCGAATTATAACTTGGTTGGAGTTTGTGCTTCCCATGGTGGGTGTTGTTGATCATTATAGTTGTTGTTGGTGCTTGGGTTGTAATGCCTCCATGCATTTGGTTGCATTCCATAGAGGTTCTAGTTCCTAGCCGTCAAGGCCATTGTGTCTAGGTTGTGGATGTTGTCCTTTATCTTGAATGTTTTTTCATGTTTGTGTCGAGCGGATAGTCGTTTCTATATTTTGGGTTACGCATGTTTCGCCCAGTTTCTCGTTGTGCGAGTGAGTTGAGTCATTGTTGTTTGTTGCCTGATCTGTGTGCATGTGCTCTTCATCAGGTTGTGTGGTTAACTGTGTCGTCGTTGCCTTCCTTCCTACACAAAAGAAAAAAAAAATTGCACTTGTTTCACTTTTAGTCGTAACATTTAGGGAATTTACAAATCCCTCCATCCTTGAGTAGCAACTTGAATATTTCCCATCCTATAATTCTAGCTATCAATTCATCCCCTAGGAAAATATCACTTCCATTATACTTTTCATTTTCACAGAACCACTCCCTATTGGGAGTCATATGAAAAGAAGCACGTGAATCAATCATCCATACAACATGATGTGCATGTGTGCTTGAATAAGCCAAGTACACATCCCCTCCTTCATATGAGGAGGTTTTTCCATCTATGGAAGGAACACCATTAGATCCCTTCCCTCTCTCAACACTTTTAGATCTACATTCCTTCATGTAATTCCCAATTTTACCACATTTCTAGCATTTTCTTAAGGATTTTCCTGGAGATTTATATCTACCTCTGTATTTAGATATCCCACTCGAGGACTTATTTTAATTTCTATCTAGGGAACATCCTCTCACAAATAAGGAATTCGTGCTCTGAATATCCATGGTTTTCCTCCTCATTTCTTTCGATAACAAGGATGAAACCACATCATCAGACTTTAATGTGGTTGCATTACTCATAGTAGCTACAACTAAACTATCCAACAAATATGGTGAGGAACATAGTAAACTAACACACTTATCTTCATTATAAATTTTAATGTTGACATACAACAATTGACTTACCATGGTATTGAAGGAATTTACATGATCTGTCATCAAGTCTCCATCATTCATCCTCAATAGGTACAACTTCTTCCATAGAAAAAAAATTTATTGGGGACTTAGAATGATACAAATCCCCTAACTTATCCCATAATGCATTGGTTGTATCTTCTCCTGGGACATTCAATAACTTTGAATCTAGAAGACACAATCAGATTGTGCTCTTTTCCTTCCTATCCAACTTTGTCCAGTCTTTTATCAACGCACCCATAGGTGCAGTACCAGGATCAAGTTGATCATTTTTGGATTTTTCTAGGGTGAAGAATCAACATTGTTGACAATAAGGGGGAATTTTTGGAATTCATATTAATTCCCACTAGGTACTATAAATTTCATGTATGAGGGCTCAAATAATGTTTTTATGTCAAAACTTGGTCAAAATAGCATATCCCTTTTGCCACATTATTATCCTTGACAAGAGCTTTCTGATGGTCCAAAGAGCACCTCAATTAGAGTTTATATGAAATAATTATGCCCACAACAAGTTAACCCTTACTTTAACAACCACCACAGTGTCAAGTGGATGTCATGTCAATGCTCATTGCTCACACATGTGAAGCTAATCCCCTATAGACTTTCAAAAATGTTATAGAGGGTCGAATACTCTACTGTTAGTAAGGAATTAAGGCATGCAAAAACCCTAATCCTAATTTTAACGACAATAAAAAAGTGATCAAATCTCAACTGTCATGACAAAAAGAGATCACATTCTTATTATAATGGTTTTCTATTCCACAGCTTAACAATGTAAAAGAGTAAGTTCTACAAACAAAGCAAAGGAAGAAGAGTGCATTACAATGACCTATCACATACTATAATGTTTATTTGCTTTATAGTGAACTAATCCTTTTTTTTTATATTTTGCATTGTAAATTTGAAAAGAAAAAACCACAATCCTTATTTCTTATCAAAAAATTTCTTTCATTTTTCTTTAATAAAATACATTTGTATTAATAATATAATATTTTACCATAATAATAATTCTCTATTTTTTTAATTATTTTAATAAAAACAACATACTTCTAATGTTAAATTTAATAAAAACTAATCAATACATAAGAAAGTATAATCACACCATGTAAATTTCATGGTTCGAAATCGTCCTCGTTATCTTCAGTGTGTGTTTTTCTTTTTATTGGATTATTTAAGAAAAAAGGTCGCATTTCTTTACTTTCATGTATATGTAAGATTACATTATTTTAAGTGTTCTCTCAAATATTTCTAAGAGATTTTCTCATTCATTGTATTCATATTTTCAAGAGAGTTTCCCATTCATTATTCATTATATATTTTAAAGAGATTTTTCCAATCATTATTCATTATATATAAGAGGGAATTTATCTTCATTTTAATATGAATTTTCAATGTATTTAATCTATTTAGAATGATTTAATATATTTATAATTTTCCAAACAAAATATTTTCAAGTTACATTAAAGAAAAAAATTATAATTGTGAAGATAAAATGAAAAAAAAATTAACAAAATATTTCAAGTTTTATTAAAGAAAAAAATTATAACTGTTAAAATAAAATGAAAAAAAAAGTTATAAATTGTTTATACGAAAGAAGGAAAGGAAGCAATCATGTGTTTAGAAGATGTAATTGCTTTATAGAAAAGGAACTCAAGTGTTATTGTGTTAATTTTATTTTAGTGATATGTATGATTATTTAGTGATTGTTATACAGTTTTGTTAGATTATATTAATTCTTAATGTGTATTGATGTTTAGATTATATTCATCCCAA
>SNQJ01S0140582.1:31088-56109 GCA_010110895.2 Picea sitchensis
ATGGGATCATTAACTTGATTTGTCCCATCATCGTCTTCCATGAGATCCTCATTTGCTTGGTCATGATGATGTTCCTCAGCTTGTACAACATCATTTCTACTAATACTTGGTGCAATATTCTACGGAAAGTTAGAGGGAAACTCTAACTTTATAATTACAAACAGTCATACAAATTTAGTGTATACTATAACAAACATTCAAACAATATATATACATATATATAATTTTATATAAAATTGACAAAATAAAAAAAGATAATGAATATATAGCTAATTACCATGGGACGATATTCATTCGATCCGACATCAATGTGACCTTATTTCCTACAATGTTTTGTAGTTGTTTCTATTAAAATTCTTATGGGACGTCTGAGGAAACATTTTTTACAAGGGCAATAACATATACCATCACCCTTTTCACCCGCTTTACTTTCTTCCCCACCTCTAACAACATTCTGCGACATTTTTTCTCACAAAAATACCCTTTCGGAACTGTCGTTGTTATAGAAAGATTGTCGCAACATCTTTAAATTGTCAAATATTTATAGGCCAATTTTAGGTCACTATCATCGCAATTGTGACAATAGTGACCTAAAAATATTTTTTTTTCCACCTATTTATTTTAGGTCATTTTCAACGGTAAATTTTGACTAAATTATTATGGTCAACGTTCGTCACAAGAGCGATGGACAATCTACAGGCATCACTCATGAGATGAACATTAACCATAATAATTTAGTCAAATTGTAGGCATCGAGATTGCGACGAATATGGGGTAGATTTAGAAAAGATGAAATTTCTCTCGTGCATGTTGCAACGAAAGAGTACTTTCGTCGCAAGTGGTCGTCGCAAATTTTTCAATATGTAGTAGTGATTGTTACATGGGCATTTTTTTTTTAACATTTAATTGACCGCAAATGGATTCTATCCATGGCTGCTTTAAATTCTGGTTTCATTTTTATATGCCTACGTTTTAATTATATTCTACATTTTCGTTAAATGTTTTCCAGTCCCTCTTTGGCTATCATCGTGATGTATTTAGTAGTGACAGTTATATTGTGAGGAAGATGTCTATCACCATTATAATTCTATCTAAAATTAAATTTAAAACTTACACATATATTTAACTCTATCCTTAGGTGTAGCGCAACTACAACGCAGCGAATTCCTATTCCTTCACTCAGATAATTACTTCGGTAATTTCGAACAGATTATGGTGCTAGTGGATTTATTGGATAGCAGTCTCTCAGTGATTTAATTAGACAACAGTATCCCTGCATTTTTAAATATGGTTGACAGCATATCTTTTAGCACCCATCGATATCAATAAATCATTATGGATGGCGTTTTTAATCGTGTCAAGTCCTGCGTTTAATCTGGAAAAATACCTGTGTTTTAATCTCAGCATTTTTGTGAAGATAGATAGAGTTACCTTTAATGTTAGCCAGTGTTTCCTTGATATGAATGACATCAATCCTCTTTTTATATGGGACTATGTTATCTTTTAAACACAGTGAATTCCTTGTGATGGAGTTATCCTTTTTATGGCAACAAATCTTGTTTTTTTATGGCAGCACCGTTTACCCATGTATTACCCAGCTAAT
Organism: Picea sitchensis; assembly: GCA_010110895.2. Taxonomy (NCBI): domain Eukaryota; kingdom Viridiplantae; phylum Streptophyta; class Pinopsida; order Pinales; family Pinaceae; genus Picea; species Picea sitchensis. Next base: position 32,692 of record SNQJ01S0140582.1, read on the forward strand.
GTTACGACGAAGTTTACACAGCGTTTTATCTGGTAGGACTCTTTTGGCAGTGACTCGCGGCGAACCCCTCTTTATAACAACAATTTTATATTTCCTACTTTACATCTACACCACCACCTCACTAACAGTTATTTCTTTTATGACAACATTTAGCAATTATTTTATTAATTGATGTCATTGTTAGATATCGATAGATGTTAGTTTCAGATATCATATTAGTTAGCGTTGTTATACACTTGAAATATACAGTGATTGGATGTCTAAATTAATATATATATATACATGGAATGGACATTAAATTATACCTTGTACAATGCTTGGCTATAACTATAATTTTTAAACGCATTCTGTGCGTGCTAACCTTTATTAATGATTCATTTTGAGTAGCTAATCTATTCTTTCTAATGTTGTAGTTGGTAGTGTATTTTCAACTCGTAAGTTAGAAAAAATTATTCCTTGAGTAAAGTTGGGAATCCTTATCGATTATTGTATAGTCTTAAATTATGATTAAAATAATAAATCCCATTGAAGTTTTACATTCTAGGGTTTATGGCTTCCTTGTTAGTGTTGAACTAGAAGGGTAAAAGTGTTGATTCAGTGAATTATAAAACCCCCCTTTTTAATTGAAAGAGTATTTTGTTCCTTGAAGATTGTTGTGTTTAAATTTTAGATCGATCGGTTATTGTGTGCTTGAATAGTTTTTATGATGGTTAATGAAATCCATAGGACGTTGTGCCATAAAAGGAACCCACTAAGAAAGGCCTCGTGAGGAAACGAGAAACCCTTTGTTAGTGGCGCAATTTATTTCGAGTGTTGTCTTATGCGTCTTGTTGACCCGTTGCTTAGGGGCGTGGGTGTAGTCTTCTTGTCAGTTATTCTAGCTCCTAGTGCATTGGATTTTCCTCGAGTCCTTGCTCCAGATAGGTTATGTTGCGTCTGGGTTATTTTCGCACTTATCACCTGGGAACGGCATGATTCATGATAAGGGGATCATGGCATGCCCTATTGGATAGAGACGAATGATAACTTGGCCAGATTTTGTGCTTCCTGTGGTGGGTGTTGTTGATCATTGTAGTTGTTGTTGGTGCTTGGGTTGTAATGCCTCCATGCATTTGGTTGCGCGCCATAAAGGTTCTAGTTCTTGTCCGTCGAGGCCATTATGTCAGGGTTGTGGATGTTTTCCTTTAGCTTGAAGTCTTTTTCATGTTTGTGTCGGGCAGGTAGTCATTTCTATCTTTTGGGTTACGCATGTTTCGCCCAATTGCTCGTTGTGCGAGTGAGTTGAGTCGTTGTTGTCTGTTTCCTAATATGCGTGTGTGTGCTCATCGTCGGGTTATGTGGTTAATTGTGTCATCATTTCCTTCCTCCCTACACAAAAGAAAAAAAAATTGCACTTGTTTCTCTTTTAGTCGTAATGTTTGGGGACTTTACATATGGTATTAGAGCGGGTTCAACCCTGTGACTATGGATCACCAAGATTTCCACTGCAGTAAACCCTTGTTTTTTAACCTAGCATTGTTAAAACTTTAACGTATCCTTGTGGTGATACTGTTTAGAGGACGCCACAGAGGTTCGCGGCATGGTGTCGTGGAAGGAGGTGCGATGCCTCTAGAGTTGCATGCCCCCTCGGAGTCTAACCTCGAAGGGGAAGAATAAGTTCTTGGGCTAGATTCGATTGTTGAAGGAATGATGATGGTCGGACAAGGTCCTTCCAAAGATTGTCAGAGGCCTTGATTCACCATCTGTACTAAGATGAGGCTAGGGTGTATGTACCTCTGAGGTTCCACAATGCACCCAACCAGTACTATTAAGCTTTCAAGGAAAAATCGAGAAGGTATTTTTCCCAAGCTCTTTGGTGCCCGGATGGCACAGCCTCTGAGGCATGGTCAGAGATTATGGTGATGTGCTTTGGATTTTGCGAATATACCTCCAACTTGAAGGTCTACATGGCAGTATTTCAACTGAAGGGGAATGCTCTTCTATGGTGTAAGACGCTCCTGCCACATTTGAACATGGTATTCGAAGACATGTCATGGGAACAATTCGAGGAACGGTTCCACAAAAGGTATCTATCAGAGGGATTCATTGAGCATCATCTCAACTAGTTTAACACCTTTGACAGGGTGGCCATACAGTGCTTGAGTACGAGGCCCATTTTGGAGCTGCTTTGGTATGCTTCGCACCAAACTACTAGGAAACTTAAGGTCAACAAGTTTGTGTTGGGCCTTAATGTTAGGATTCAACTTCTAATTTGGGTACCAGGGATACTGGACCGAAGAAGGTGGGTTGGAATGTGGAGAGCCACATTACCAACACAAATTCCTAGTGGATAGTACTAGAGAAAATGGATCAGCCGGACCCACTACTATGGGAGATTTGGGCAAGGCCCATCGGATTCATGTTGTGGTGGATAAATGCCAAGAAGAGCACCAGTCAACTATGCTCAAGATGTCAGGTATCATCGCTGACTAGACCCTTAGTATTTTGATTGATCCCGATGCTACAAAGAGTTTCATTTCTAGGGCAGCGCCTAGGAGAATTAAGGTAAAGGAAGTTGATATGGATGAGTTTAGCCTTGTATAAATGGATTCATGAGCCAAACAGAAGTTTCGTGGGAAGCTTACGGGTTGTACCCTTAACCTGGGAGAGTTTTTCACCAGGGCCAACCTGTACATCACGATTTTAGGATCTTATGACATCACGATTGGTATGGACTTGTTGGAATCGCATGAGGCGATACTCAACTGTAAGATGAAATGGTTGAGCTTGGTCGATGATGAGGGACAGAGACGTGTGATTGTAGGTCAGAACACGGGAGTTTCCCTGAGCTTTATCTCTTCCTTGCATCTATGGAAGAGCATGCGCAAGGGATGTAATATTTATGTGATCCTTACGTTAAATGAGAAGGTACTAGCTGAAGGTCTAGAACATCTTCCTGTGGTGTGAGAGTTTGTGGATGTCTTCTCGAAGGAATTACCTGGGATGTCACCGGAGAGGGAATTGGAATTTACCATAGACCTAAAACCGGGGAATGAACCTATAGCTAGAACTCCTTATTAGATGTTGACCCCATAGTTATAGGAGTTGAGAATGCAACTGAAGGAGTTGTTGGACCTGGGACTTATACATCCAAGTGTGTCACCATGGGGTGTGCCTGTTATTTTCATACGAAAGAAGGATGGGTCATGGAGACTCTGCATTGACTATCGTCAATTAAACAAGGCAACGATCAAGAATCAGTATCCCTTGTCGAGGATTGATGATCTATTCGATCAAATGAAGGGTGCAATGGTGTTTTCAAATATCGATTTGTGATCACGGTATCACCAGTTACGGATCAAGGAGGATGACATCCCTAAGACCTCTTTTAAGATGAGGTTTGGACATTATGAGTTTACTATTTTACCGTTTGGACTGACAAACGCCTCAGGGGTATTTATAAGTTTAATGAACAGGGTGTTTCGTGAGTACTTAGACAAGTTCTTCCAAGTATTCATTGACGATATTTTGATTTACTCTTGGACGATGGAGGAGCATGATGAGCACTTACGCTTGGTACTACAGTGTTTGCGAGAGAAAAAATTGTATGGGAAATTATCCAAATGCTTGTTTTATCAATCAAAGATTCACTACTTAGGGCATGTCATCTTCGGCGAAGGTATCGTTGTGGATCCAGCAAAGTTCGAGGCTATTATGAAATGGCCTGCACCAACGAATGTCCCGGAAGTGTGTAGCTTCATGGGTTTAGCAGGATACTACTGATGGTTCATCGATGGATTCTCAAGAATAGCAAATCCGATCACAAAATTGTAGAAGAAGAACAAGAAGTTTGTTTGGACCGAGAAATACGCGGAATCATTTTGGAGGCTCAAGGAGCTATTGAACACAACATCAAAACTAAAGTTCTGACATGGACGCGGACTTCTTGGTATGCACTAACGCATCCAAGGAAGGATTAGGCAGAGTTGTGATGCAAGCCAGTTGGGTGATCGCTTACATCTCGAGGAAGTTGAGAAGGCATGAGGAGAACTATGCGACGCATGATTTGGAGTTGTTAGCAATTGTATATGCCTTGAAGGTTTGGAGACACTACCTTGTTGGACAAAAAATTGAACTAAAAACGGACCACTGTGGACTACAACACATCTTTACACAAAGCGACCTTAATGCACGACAATGATGTTGGTCGAAATTTCTTAGCGAGTATGATTTCGAGATTGCTTACATAAAGGGAACAGTGAATCGAGTGGCAGATGCTTTGAGTCGAACACCACGCATATTTTCGGTGTTGCCTCTTCAGACAAATCTACGTGAAAAGATTCTAACTTTACAACGCGATGATGACTGGTACAAAGAGGTCAAGGATTTTATCGAACAAAACACAATGATGATACCAAGATTTGAAGGAATTATGTTGGACGATGATGGATTATTGAGGTTTAAAAATTGGATTTGTGTACCACCGAACGACGAGTTGATGAGTTTGATCCTAAACGAGGCTCACAGAGTAGTGTACATGGCCCACCCAGGAGTCACGAAGATGACGACGAACCTTAAACCGTTATTCCTATGGAAAGGAATGAAGGCAGACATAGTCAACTGTGTGGCCAGATGTCTAGAATGTTAGTAGGTAAAGGCTGAACATAGACATCCGACAGGATTACTACATCCAACGCTATTCCGGAATCAAAATGGGAGGTCATTTCGATGGATTTTATTGTTGGATTGCCACTGACAGCTAGGAGACATGACTCAATTTTTGTGGTAGTCAACACTCTGACGAAGAGTGCTCATTTTATTCATGTGCATATGACATATCAGGAACCTGAAATAGCTAGATTTTTCATCAGTGAGATTCTGAGGCTTCATGGAGTACCTAAGAGGATTATATCTGATCGAGGATCGATGTTCACCGGATGATTTTGGACTAGTTTCCAAGAAGACTTGGAAACCAAACTTAACTTTAGTATTGCATATCACATGGAGACTGACGGGCAGACTGAATGAACAAACCAAATCTTGGAATACATGTTGCACATGTACGTGATGGACCAACAAAAGCATTGGGAAGAATTATTACCACTGGAGGAATTCGAATATAACAACAGTTATCAAAGCACCATTAAGATGGCGCCTTTCAAGTTTCTTTACAGGTGACCATGCCGGACGCCTTTGAGTTGGGATCGGCTTAAGGATAGGGTCTTGGTGGGACCAGAAGCGATCCAAGAAATGGAAGATCAAATGAAAACAATAAGAAAAAGGATCAAAGAAGCACAGGATCGGTAGAAGAGTTATGTCGATGCGCACCGTGTCGACCGTAGTTACGAAGTTGGCGATAGAGTCTTCTTGCGTGTAAAACCACATAATATTTCGATCAAGTTTGGAAAGGGAGATAAACTCTCTCCTAGGTTCGTGGGACCTTTCAAGATTGTGGAGAGAAAGGGGTCTGTGGCCTATTGACTAGCCTTGCATGATTCCTTAAGGCGTATGCACAATGTTTTTCACGTATCTATTTTGAGACATTATATTAGTGATCCTACACATGTTATTGACATGAGTACCTTGCAGGTATCGGATGAGGGGGCACTCACGGCTAAGTAAATCCACATCCTGGATCATCGCATTTGATAGCTATGACGTCGAACAGTAGATTAGGTCAAGGTCCAACGGAAAACAGAATGAGGCAAGTGGCACCCTTGGAACACCTAGTGTGTCATGAAGGGCACGTCGCATTGTTAACTAATAAGTGAATGAACCTAGATGGCCTTAGAACGAATGTTGTGATAAGAAATATTTAAAAACAAATTTCCTAATAAAAATGTTGCCCAGCCTCGGAAATTAAAATCTAGGTCTAAGTGATACTTGGGGTAAAAAATAATAATAATAATAATAATCATTAAACATGTGACGAAAAGGGGTAAGAAATTCAATTAATTTATTAAAATCAATTTATATTGAGGGATTAAAATTTTAAAATGGATTTGATTGTTTTTCTACATATGCTAATTAAAATTTATTAATTAAAAGGAAAAAGGGGTAAAAGGTTATTCTCTACACTTTCTAATTTGAGTTTTAGATAAAAAGGGAAAACAAGGAAACTTAAAAAGAATTAGGAAACTAAGGGAAAAAGAGGGAAACATAAAGAAAAAGGGAAACATAAGGAAAAAGCAAAATGACAAACTTAGTAAGGAATATTGACTTTAAGAACTTTCTAAATTGAACTCAACTAGGAATTTAGTAAGGGCATATGTCATTAAAATGTGTAAGGGAATATGGGAACACCTAGGAGCGATTCTAGGAACACTTTTAGGTGGGTGATGGAAATGGGAGTAAATAATTATTTATTGAAATTAATTTCTAGTGCAACTAAGGGGATGGGTGACATGTGTACGAGGGAGGATTTTTCTGAATTAATTTATCGAAAATTAAATTAAATGGGAATTTGGGAAAGAAATCACTTAGAAACTCTATATAAAGGATGGAGGAGGAGGAGTATAGATCTCTTCTTTTATGTGTAACGTTACGCTGCAGAATTTTTGACTTGATTGACTTATGTTGTGGGAGTTGGGATACCCATCTCGGTGAGGAGTGATAGCTCAACCTTGCGAGGCGAGCTGGGAGATAATTGTTCTCTGGTTTGGTATCTGTGGCCCCTTTGTGTCTCAGGGGGCTAAGGGGGAAGAAGAGTACCCCTCACATTGGCTGGGAGGTACCTGTGAAGTCTCATCGGTTGGCAAGTGGGAGATGCACGGAGTGTGCGGGACAACGACTCAGAGCGGTCACTTTGGGCTACGGTACGCATGCTTTTATTTTGCATGGTAGATTACAATTTATCTTACGCTTTCATTTCTATACTTTTAATTGTGTAAAGAAAGTGTTTTACTTAGCATTTAGTCGAGAACTTAAATTCAGCATAGCCTTAAGCTCCTTGCTTGAACTAATTCCCTTGGCAATTGATCCTTGAATTTTGTGACTGTCCTATTGGTTTTATTGATTTATTGTGAAGAGTTTGTTCTTTATACTTTGTCATCATCCCTAGATCATCAGTCCATGCCTAAGCAGTCATCCAGGAGTCGGATCGACGGTCATCACTTCGGTGTTAATATACCTAAAGATCTTAATGCCCTACTTTTTTGTGTGTGGATGATGAGCGAAGGGTGTGTTTGCAAAGTTGTTTACCCCTTCTTATCTCTTCATTTTGATTTTCGCCTTTGCAATGGTCTTTGCATGTTATTTCACCTCTGCGTTCTAAATGTTCTCAGCATTTGAAAACTGTATTTAGTAATCTCTGCATTTCCACCCTTACTTACCCAGCATTCAACCCACTCTTCTTGGCATCTTACCCTCAACAAATTGTATTCATGGTTGGCACCATAGCTCCTTTGTTTACTCTACGTTGTATTACATCCCTGGCGAATACACTCTGCGTGTTTTTTTTTTATGAAAAATTTTCTATGCATTTCAACACACTCACCCACGAAATTTTTTTAACTCTGCATTTTTAATTTATTCTTGTATAATTTAACTCTACGTTTAATGCACTCCCTAGCGAATACACTCTATGTTTTTTATTACTTTTAATGGTAAATTTTACCCTGTGATTTTACCCTTGGTTTATACTTTTATAGATTGCTAATTTACCCTCCATTAGACAGCGTCTTCTTTTCTATCTTATGACTGAGATCGAAGCTTCATGGCAGAGTTTTTCCTTACCTTCTATTGCCAGTGACTTCATTATTGTTACATGGGCATTTTTTTTTTTAACATTTAATTGACCGCAGAAGGATGTTATCCATGGCTGCTTTAAATTCCAGTTTTGTTTTTATATGCCTGTGTTTTAATTGTATTCTGCATTTCTGTTAAATGTTTTCCAGTCCCTCTTTGGCTATCACCGTGATGTATTTAGTAGTGACAGTTATATTGTGAGGAGGATGGCTATCACTGTTATAATGCTATCTAAAATTAAATTTAAAACTTACACATAGATTTAACTCTATCCTTAGTTGTAGCGCAACTACAACACAGCGAATTCCTATTCCTTCACTTAGATAATTACTTCGGTAATTTTGAACTGATTGTGGTGCTAGTGGATTTATTGGACAACAGTCTCTCAGTGATTGAATTAGACAGCAGTATCCCTGTGTTTTTAAAGATGGTTGACAACATATCTTATAGCACCCAGGGATATCATTAAATCATTATGGATGGCATTTTTACTCGTGTCAAGTCCTACGTTTAATCTGGAAAAATACCTGTGTTTTAATCTCAGTGTTTTTGTGAAGATAGACAGAGTTACCTTTAATGTTAGCCAACGTTTCTATTGGTTTCATCGTTTCCTTGATATGAATGACAGGAATCCTCTTTTTATATGGGACCGTGTTATCTTTTAAACACATTGAATTCCTTGTGATAGAGTTATTCTTTTTATGGAAACGAATCTTGTTTTTTTATGGCAACATCGTTTACCCATTTGTTACCCAGCTAATGTTACGACAGTGTTTTATCTGGTAGCACTCTTTTGGCAGTGACTGGCAGTGAACCCCTCTTTATAACATCAATTTTATATTTCCTACTTTACATCTACACCGCCACCTCACTTACATCTATTTCTTTTATGACAACATTTAGCAATTATTTTATTAATTGATGTCATTATCAGATATTGATAGATGTCAGTTTCATATATCATATTAGTTAGCATTGTTATACACTTGATATATACAGTGATTGGATGTCGAAATTAATATACATATACATGGAATGGACATTAAATTATACCTTGTATGGTGCTTGGTTGTAACTATAATTTTTAAATGCATCTTCCGCGTGTGCTGACCTTTATTAATGATTCATTTTTAGTGGCTAATCTATTCTTCCTAATGTTGTAGTCGGTAGTGTATTTTCAACTCATAAGTTAGAAAAAATTATTCCTTGAGTAAAGTTGGGAATCCTTATCGATTATTGACTAGTCTTAAATTATGATTAAAATAATAAATCTGTAGAAGTTTTACATTCTAGGGTTTATGGATTCCTTGTTAGTGTTGAACTAGAAGGGTAAAAGTGTTGATTCAGTGAATTATAAAACCCCCCTTTTTAATTGAAAGAGTATTTCATTCCTTGAAGATTGTTGTGTTTAAATTTTAGATTGGTCGGTTATTGTGTGCTTCAATAGTTTTTATGATGGTTAATGAAATCCATAGGATGTTGCGCCATAAAAGGAGCCCACTAAGAAAGGCCTCGTGAGGAAATGAGAAACCCTTTGGTTAGTGGCACAATTTATTTTGAGCGATGTCTTATGCGTATTTTCGACCCGTTTCTTGGGGGCATGGGTGTAGTCTTCTTGTCAGTTATTTCAACTCCTAGCACATTGGATTTTCCTTGATTCCTTGGTCCAGATAGATTTTATGTTGCGTATGGGTTATTTTCACACCTATCACCTAGGGACGGCATGATTCCTGATGAGGGGGTCATGGCGCACCCTATTGGATAGAGGCGAATGATAACTTGGTTGGAGTTTGTGCTTCCCGTGGTGGGTGTTGTTGATCATTGTAGTTGTTGTTGGTGCTTGGGTTGTAATGCCTCCATGCATTTGGTTGTGTGCCATAGAGGTTCTAGTTCCTGCTCATCAAGGCCATTATGTCTGGGTTGTGGATGTTGTCCTTTATCTTGAATTCTTTTTCATGTTTGTGTCGAGCGGATAGTCGTTTCTATCTTTTGGGTTACGCATGTTTCGCCTAGTTGCTCATTGTGCGAGTGAGTTGAGTCATTTTTGTTTGTTGCCTGATCTGTGTGTGTGTGTGCTCATCGTTAGGTTGGGTGGTTAAATGTGTCGGCATTGCCTTCCTCCCTACACAAAAGAAAAAAAAAATGCACTTGTTTCGCTTTTAGTCGTAACATTTGGGGACTTTACAAATCCCTCCATCCTTGAGTAGCAACTTGAATATTTCCCATCCTATAATTCTAGCTATCAATTCATCCCCTAGGAAAACATCACTTCCATTATACTTTTCATTTTCACAGAACCACTCCCTATTGGGAGTCATATGAAAAGAAGCATGTGAATCAATCATCCATACAACATGATGTGCATGTGTGCTTGAAGAAGCCAAGTACACATCCCCTCCTTCATATGAGGAGGTTTTTCTATCTATGGAAGGAACACCATTAGATCCCTTCCCTCTCTCAACACTTTTAGATCTACATTGCTTCTTGTAATTCCCAATTTTACCACATTTCTAGCATTTTCTTAACCATTTTCCTGGAGATTTATATCTACCTCTATATTTAGATATCCCAATCGAGGACTTATTTTAATTTCTATCTAGGGAACATCCTCTCACAAATAAGGAATTTGTGCTCTGAATATCCATGGTTTTCCTCCTCATTTCTTTCGATAACAAGGATGAAACCACATCATCAGACTTTAATGTGGTTGCATTACTCATAGTAGCTAAAAACTAAACTATCCAACAAATATGGTGAGGAACATAGTAAACTGACACTCTTATCTTCATTAAAAATTTTAATGTTGACATACAACAATTGACTTATCATGGTATTGAAGGAATTTACATGATCTGTCATCAAGTCTCCATCATTCATCCTCAATAGGTACAACTTCTTCCATAGAAAAAAAAAAAATACTGGGGACTTAGACTGATACAGATCCCCTAACTTATCCCATAATGCATTGGTTGTATCTTCTCCTGAGACATTCAATAACTTTGAATCTGGAAGACACAATTGGATTGTGCTCTTTTCCTTCATATCCAACTTTGTCTAGTCTTTTGTCGACACACCCATAGGTGCAGTAAAAGGATCAAGTTGATCATTTTTTGTTTTTTCTAGGGTGAAGAATCAACATTGTTGACAACAAGGGGGAATTTTTGGAATTCATATTGATTCCCACTAGGTACTATAAATTTCATGTATGAGGGCTCAAATAATGTTTTTATGTCAAAACTTGGTCAAAATAGCATATCCCTTTTGCCACATTATTATCCTTGACAAGAGCTTTCTGATGGTCCAAAGAGCACCTCAATTAGAGTTTATATGAAATAATTATGCCCACAACAAGTTAACCCTTACTTTAACAACCACCACAGTGTCAAGTGGATGTCATGTCAATGCTCATTGCTCACACATGTGAAGCTAATCCCCTATAGACTTTCAAAAATGTTATAGAGGGTCGAATACTCTACTGTTAGTAAGGAATTAAGGCATGCAAAAACCCTAATCCTAATTTTAACGACAATAAAAAAGTGATCAAATCTCAACTGTCATGACAAAAAGAGATCACATTCTTATTATAATGGTTTTCTATTCCACAGCTTAACAATGTAAAAGAGTAAGTTCTACAAACAAAGCAAAGGAAGAAGAGTGCATTACAATGACCTATCACATACTATAATGTTTATTTGCTTTATAGTGAACTAATCCTTTTTTTTTATATTTTGCATTGTAAATTTGAAAAGAAAAAACCACAATCCTTATTTCTTATCAAAAAATTTCTTTCATTTTTCTTTAATAAAATACATTTGTATTAATAATATAATATTTTACCATAATAATAATTCTCTATTTTTTTAATTATTTTAATAAAAACAACATACTTCTAATGTTAAATTTAATAAAAACTAATCAATACATAAGAAAGTATAATCACACCATGTAAATTTCATGGTTCGAAATCGTCCTCGTTATCTTCAGTGTGTGTTTTTCTTTTTATTGGATTATTTAAGAAAAAAGGTCGCATTTCTTTACTTTCATGTATATGTAAGATTACATTATTTTAAGTGTTCTCTCAAATATTTCTAAGAGATTTTCTCATTCATTGTATTCATATTTTCAAGAGAGTTTCCCATTCATTATTCATTATATATTTTAAAGAGATTTTTCCAATCATTATTCATTATATATAAGAGGGAATTTATCTTCATTTTAATATGAATTTTCAATGTATTTAATCTATTTAGAATGATTTAATATATTTATAATTTTCCAAACAAAATATTTTCAAGTTACATTAAAGAAAAAAATTATAATTGTGAAGATAAAATGAAAAAAAAATTAACAAAATATTTCAAGTTTTATTAAAGAAAAAAATTATAACTGTTAAAATAAAATGAAAAAAAAAGTTATAAATTGTTTATACGAAAGAAGGAAAGGAAGCAATCATGTGTTTAGAAGATGTAATTGCTTTATAGAAAAGGAACTCAAGTGTTATTGTGTTAATTTTATTTTAGTGATATGTATGATTATTTAGTGATTGTTATACAGTTTTGTTAGATTATATTAATTCTTAATGTGTATTGATGTTTAGATTATATTCATCCCAACCAGTGTTCTGAATTTTGGGACCATTTGGATATGTCATGGAGAGTGTATATATTTTTTTTCCCATCAGGGTATTTGAAATGAAAGATCTAGGTAGTTCTCCAAAGGTTGGTGTCCCATTATGTTGTCCTACTATATTCTTTCTTGTTCTAGCTTTCTACTGAGCTTCATCCATGGAATATATACAGGAGGGAGGAGGCATAAACCTTTACCCTAAGACCTCTATTGATCTAAGAGAGGACCATCTTACATTCACTAGAGGGGTGATCCACGGTGTGCTAATGCATATATCTATCCATATAATGGCTAAGGGACTAAAACCAAATTTGTGCATTAAATCTAAAAGGAAAGAGTGCCTCACCCGATCAAAGGAATTTGCCATGTCAATTTTGATTACCATGCCTTTCTCCTTATTTTCTATGTTGGTGTGAATTGCCTCTTGAACTATAATAATATTGTCAAATATCTATATTTTATGCATGAACCCCCCTTGTTTTTAAGAAATTATCTTTGGGAGCACTTTTCATAGTTTGTTTTCCATAATATTTATCATTATATTGTATGATGCATTACATAGTGAGATGGGTTGAAATATATCAAATGAATACGGGTTTGCCTACTTTTGGATTAGGGCTAGGAAAGAAGAGTTTGTGTTGCCCCCTAACATGAATGATTTATGTACATATCTTAGAATTCAAATAAAATCATATTTAATTAGGTCCCAACAAGATCATAAAAGTGGATGGTGAAACCATATGGTCCTAGTGCTTTATTCGAATCAAGACTCCAGACTGCTTTTAACTACTTTGAATTATTCAATTTGCTCCATAATTTTTTCATTGTCCTCTATGTAGACCAGTGAAGGGATGTTTCCTACCAAATCAATTATGATTTTGGGGTCTACTCCCTCTTGTTCTGAGTAAAAATTTTGAAAAAAACTTTGGTTATTGATTTTAATTTCCTCAAAAATTGTTACCTTGATTCCATCTTCTATGGAAAAAATTTTGACATTGTTACTTTTCCTTCTCTTTTTCTTGGAAATGAAAGAAGGTTGTGTTAGGATCTCCTAATTTTAACCATAGTCTCCTTGACTTAAGACATCAAATTTCTTCCTCTGATCTTAGGGCCTTATGCAGGTTTTGATAGATTTTATTTTCTCTTGAATGTAGATCTTTCATCACATGACCCTCTTCTAGTTGTGCTTATACCATATAAATTTTTGATAGGAGAGATTATTTTTTCTAAAATAGGAGACATGTATGAGTGCTTAACCCAAATTTTAAGTGTCGTTTTCATTGATTTTATCTTCTGCTTCCAAATGTAGACAGGGGATCCCACTATCCATGTACACAAGGCCTTAGAGATAACTTATAATTCCATTTCCTCATGTAGCCACAAAGGGTTGAATCTGAAAGGGAGGGGGGCATAGTCAAGGGATTCCTCAAGGATAATCAATATTGGTTTGTGATCCGATGTGGCAGAGGAAATAATTTTTGAAAAGATAATAAATTCTTGAGAAAAATATCATTATGCATCAAGTATGATCTAGCCTTACTACAACGTACTTCTTAATCCTTTTATTCGACTAGGTAAACTTAGAGGGTTTTGATGTCAATAAGGTCCCATTGAACCATCAAATCCTCCAACCTATCATAGAAAGGATGTAGAACAATGTTGCCCCCTCTTTTTGCTTTGTTATTCAAAGTGGCATTAAAGTCACCTCCTATTATGGTGTTCTTGGATTCTTCTAAATTGTGGACAGATAAGAGAGAGTCACAACTACATTTTTTTTCTCTATAAGTCATTGGCATGTAAACATTAACAAGACTGAACTTATTTTCTAACTATATATGAATAAAATAATAATAATCAATGTTGAGTATTAAAATAGTTTAACAAATTCAAAAAGGAATTGTTCCATATAGTGTAGAGTCCCTTTGAGGCTCCTCGCAAGTTGACAGCAATGCCTTCACTAACTCGCCATTATGTTTTTCTTAATTAGATATCTTTTGAAGCCTCCATATTCTCCTCTTGGAGGAGGAGGATTTGGGGATTTTCTATTCGAATGAGATCTCTCAACACTTATTCTTTGAATTTTTTCTCTAACCGTCAATAGTCCCATGAGAGAATTTTCATTATTTATTATGAGAGTTTGGGGTACTAGCTTGATATTGTTGGGTATGTGTTATATATTCTTTGCATGTGTGTGTGTGTGGAATTAAAATTAGGATCTGACAAGCTGCGTCAGCGATCCTTCACCTAGGAGGCTGCCAGGTGTGCATCAGGCTTTCTAGGGGGTCCCAGTGGTATGCCCCACAGTTCTGTATGACATTAGGAGCCCAGCATACAAAATTTTAGTGATTTTGCTATTTTTAAAAGCAGTTTGCTATTTTTAGCTGATTTGTAAATTAATCAGTTAAGGGATTAGGGTTTTTAGTATCTGGAATACCTAAAAACATTGTATATATTGTATGTGAGAATGGTGAAATTTGATATAATGAAAATAAGAAAAGATTTTCGGTTGAGGGTTTAGGTAAAATATTCATTGTATTATGTGTATGAGCCATGATTAATTTTGTATTGCTTAAGAATCTATATGCATTACTTTAGTTCACAAGTTTAAAACTTCTGAGAGATGGTGTTATGATGAGAAATTGAGTTTTGAATTATCCTAGAAACCATAACTATATTCTTATCTAGGGTCAACTAGGTTCCCAGAACTTTGTCCCTAGTGGAAACTTATTTTCTAATTGTTTTGGTTGTCTTTCTTCTAGATCTCTTGGGTAGTCTCTCTTCTGATTCTTCCCACTCTTTCTCCACATCCTGCCATGGTAAGATTTGTTTCTTGTTTTTCATTCTAGGTATTACGATTTTTTTTCTATAGAATCCATTCTCTTGTCTCTTCACTAAATATTAGGGGCTCTTTGTATCCCAATAAGGTTTCCCCTTCCAAAATTTCTTGAATTTTGTTTGGAGTGTTGAACTCAGGAATTTCTAATAGTATAGGTTCAGAAATGATAGGCTTTGAGGACGCCAACCCCATCCTCTCTAGTGTTATTATGGATTCTTCATGAAAAATAATTTTATATTTGTTTGACTTTAGAAACATATTTTTGTTTAGATATTTTGTTGGCATTCCATGGGTAGTCGGGTCGGCTAGAATTGATTTTTGTTGAGCTTGTTGTTTGGGTTGGTTTCCAACTTGAGATCTTGTGCCTACCCCTTGGCTTGATCAAGAAGGAGATTATTTCAAATTATTTTCTGGGGGCACTTGCTTGGAGATCATCCGTCTTCTTACAGTTTTCCATTGCTCCACTTTTTCCTGCAATGGTGGTACCAATTGTGTCACCTTCTTCCATTTTTTTTCAATGTGGCCATATTCATGGAAAACTTTATATTTGAAGGGTAGATGTTTGGAATAGAGATCCATTCATGTTTTCCAATTGTCAAATTATAAAGATTTATTGAGAATCCCTTTCTCTAGGTCCACTGCTATGCATATCTTGTCATAGGAAAACATTCCTTCTTTTGGAACAGGTCTATCTATATATCTCCCAAGAGTGTTTCCAATGCAGTTTAGGGTTTCATCATTCCAATGGTGTAGAGGAAGATGAGGAAGTCACACTCAAAATGGAATGACAGACATAATATAATTTTCTAGGTTAAAATTAGGAAACCACATGTTTAAATACATTCCTCTAGTCCCCCTGAAATACGACCCACTTCTAAAAATCAAATCCATATCTTCTTTGGTTTGAAAGAGAAAGGTGTAGTATCCTTGACCATAGAAGAAGTATGTCAGTTGTCCCTTGATGTGAACTTACTAGTTTTGTTGAATCCAAATATCCATTTCCCTTAGGAATGACCACACTCCCATAAATTGACAATAAGCCCTCTCTTAGTCATCATGAGACCCATTTGGAAAGAGTTTGTTCCAGGGATGGAATTTTTGGATTTTTGTCATTTTATAAGTCTAGATGGTTGTCCTTTAGAGGTCATAGACATAGCTACTATAATATCTTGAAGGAGGAAACATCTTTGTTTGGAGGGGGTTCTAATTCCCAAGAGGTCGAGTCCATCACTGAAACAGATGTTGATGGAAAACTAAAGTTTGAGGGAAGATGCAGAGAAGATACACCAATTATTTTTCATTTGATATGGGAATGGTTTGTGGGACACAATGATAGTTTAATAAATTACATTATTTTTGTAGTTTCCATATATTGATTTGGTGTGATTTGTATTCATTGAAAAGGAATCTTAAATCGACAAGTTAAATAATTTCATTGTGTGAAAATCAAATAACTTTATTATATATATATATCTATATAAAATGAGACTGTCTTGGGGGCTAGGAATAATTTCTTCATCGATGAACAATTACAGATGTACTGAATAATTTCTAGAGATATTCTAATTGTGAAGAAAAAGTAAGACTCTGTTTGAATGAATATGAGTTATTGGTTGGTATAGGTTGAAATGTCATTTCATTTGTGAAAATAAATAAAACTTTTTATTATATATATAATATAAAGAGGAATTTTGTGTCTTGGAGGCCAGAATAGACTGCTGGGTTTCAAATTAGTGGGACTGCAGCATTTGAGATGTTTGGCTAAGGTGTGGAAAAATAAGACATTTGGAGCCAATTGTGAAGTTATATTCTTTGCTTTGGGGCCTTGTGTGGAGACTGGGATCTTTTGGTGGCATGATAGAGATGTAATTTTAACATTGTTGTTTGATAATGATATTGT
This sequence comes from Picea sitchensis, assembly GCA_010110895.2. Lineage (NCBI taxonomy): Eukaryota > Viridiplantae > Streptophyta > Pinopsida > Pinales > Pinaceae > Picea > Picea sitchensis. Next base: position 49,779 of record SNQJ01S0140582.1, read on the forward strand.
CAATTTATTATAATATGACATGAATAGTGGTTGATCATTATAGTGATATAATATATATAATGGATAATGAAATTTTATACCATTGGTTTGCTGGTGTGGGGTATTCAACAACATCAGAATGCAGGAATTAAATGGTATGCTAAATCCTTAGTGAAATCATCTTTTCATTAGTTTCATAATAAATAAAATGAATCATGATCATAATGTAATAATATTTAGGATATTTATGGGGATCTTTATAAAAGACTCATTGACTTATAGCAAACTCAAAACAACAAATAATTGAAAATTTAATAACTATATTTTAAAATAATATTAGTTTGTTCATCCTTACATACATGAAGTGAGTGGGTGCAATAGTTGAAAATGTGTTTTATCACTTGAGAGATCCCTGATTTGCTCACTTTATATGGGGTTAATATCTATTTGATCTCAAATATTGACTATTTCATAAACTTTCTTTCTTTGTATATATTTTAATCATTTTCCCTTTTTAATTAGTATAGTAATGAATTATGGCAGTGACCCTAATAAAACAGGATTAAGAATTTTACTTAACAAAAAGCTTTATCATTGGATTATTGTTTCACATTTCATTTGCATCCTTATGTTGGAGAAATATTTGTGGTCATTTCTCTCATTGGGGATGGGCACTAGATAGTGAAGTTGTTAAAGGCAGAGCTTGTCTTGTCCACTTACTTTAAAAATGAGAACATGTGGGAGGATATGGCTTCTATCTTTGTCACTCAATTTGGGCTTGGCATGATATGGTTATCATAGTGCTTTCATAGAATAATCTCACTATATTTTATGGCCAACATAATATTTCAGTGGGTGTGCATTGAATATGAGGTGTGTATAGTCTGACTTGTTATAAATTCCATCTCTTGAACTTCAAAAATGAGAGCCTGGGAATTAGACATTTGGAAAGATAAACTGATAAATAGAATATAGAGATTGATGTCATTTAGTTGGTAATAAATCCTCAGAGAGACACAATTTAGGAGTCATAAGAATTGGACATTACATCTTAGAAATAGGATGTGACTCTTTGTTCTAGCTTTGTACATATCATATCAGACAAATGTAATGACTACTTATAGAACAACTAGTGGGAGAAGGACAGAACTTTAGTAGAGATTTGCTTGTTGCATCAGACGATAACAATCCTTGTATGGACAATCGCAGCTTATCATTCAGGCTGGGAGGAACATGGGAACAAAATGAATGTACATGTGAAGGCTTCTCTTGGTGAAGTTTGGGTGTTGCTCTCACGGTGGCAAACCTGAATTCGAGGAATGGAGATTCCTAAATGAAATATTCCCATGAGATGTTGATGGTGCATTGTCCCCACCCAAATCACTATTTGGCTACTCTATCGCACTCTTACCTAATATGAGTGCATCCATTGCAAGGACAGTCTATCGAGTAATAGTAAATGCGACTTGACACTAATGATGTTTGTTGCCTCGCTTTCGCTTAGTGGAGTCAAGTGAAGAAGCTCAGGAGATCAAACATAAACTATCTCTAAAATCAAATTACTAGCAATAGATGGCAACATTACGAAAACATTACATCATAACATATTACGAAGGTAAAATATAAATTAATTCGTAAAATATCATAATAAAGTTTATGTAAGGTTGGTCATAAAATGCATAAATATGGCCTCTCTTGCTACAATATTTGGCTAATTTACTCCCTCCGAGCAGCCTAAACCTAAATCTGGTGGAGATTCATGAATGAAATATGCCCATGACATGTGCCACCCTTTTGCGGGACGGATTAGCCATCTTCTACCTTCCCTTCCCTTGGGTTGAGTCGGGATCTTCGTATGAAAGAGAAGCCACCACAATAGCCACAATTGTCCCTACCATCTATACAATGTCTCAATATGTTAAAATCGATACAATTTCATAGAAATTTGCATCACTTCTAAGTATTAGTAGTGGATTAGTCATAAATAAAATTTGTGGAGGAATGTTCATGTAACAACCAAGTTTGAAATCTTGAAGAAAAGTAAGAGCTTGGATCATTGTAACATTGATGTAAAGCTTGACACAGACATTGGTCACTGGTTTGGATGGTGAAATATACCCAAAAATTTATTTGGAAAATCTTTGTATTATTTGCAAAATACGAGATCAGACCTATGTGAATCAAGAAATTTCTAATAATGTAATATATATGCATGTGTGTGTGTAATTCATGGTGACCTTGATAATATCAATAGGAAGAGTGAAGAAAAAGGAAAGAGAATAAGAAAGGATGAGTCCCCACCAACATAATTGGACATGTTGCTCTTTCAAGCCTTTGCAAACAACAATTGTAACCATGACTATCCATGACTCTCAAAATGAGAACAGTGAACTAGGGTATGGCTAGAGAGCTTCATAGTTATGTAGAGATGGTTGACCAGTGTAATCTCACAACACCCACTCTTAGTCCCCAAAGGCTTGAACCGATCTGTTGGGCAATGAAAGACTTGGTGAATATCCAACACAACCAAGACATGAAATAGATGTGATCATGGGAAAAATATATATGGGTAGATTGTAACATGCAAAGTTGTAGTGAAAAGATGAAAGATAAAGGTGGTGGTGTAAAGGTGGTGCAGCAGGGCGATGGAGGAAAGTTAATGTAACGAACTGGCATTAGATTCATTAAGCGATGCTAGTGGCGGGTGCAACTTTTTTTTTTAAGGTGTGTGCATGCGTGTAGGAGTAACAACATACTTGACTCTACATCATACTCGGCGACCAACAAGGGAGCGCAACCCACACGACAAAGTGGAAGACACTTGCGCCCGGGTCCCTATACCACCGCAGGTTAGGACCTCGAGGACACATAATCAACGCTCAAGCCCGGAGTTTCCCATAGATCTTTAACCATTTAAGGTTCGAGGGATGGCATTACGAGGAACATGGAAGTGTCACCATTACAGGCCTATAGACCAAGTAACCGATTAATCACAATCATGTACAACATAATAAGAAGAACAAATATGCCCCTTACGTATGGCGCGTGATAAGAGGAATCTGACCACGAACACCCAAGTTCTACATTAATCAAGAATCAACAACCCTCATTTACCAACTTCGAGTAGTTTATGTTACGTAAAAACCGGGACAATCCAACTAAGTATGTCTTATCATTATCAATAGATTACACAACCTTACAACAAGTTAACCACATCACATCATCTAATCATAAAAGCGTTGAATAAAATTTAAGGTCATACATCCAACTCTCTAATCTTTACTGGCTGGTTTGTATAGACACAAGCCATAATTCATATTCGTGATATATTACAATCTGAAATTCATTATTATTGTTAACTATTTAACAATAATTTACAGTGTTACTATCAACACCATAATTAACCATTATAATATACCCAATTAAAATGATGTCAACAAATGAGTAATATTTTTTCAACAAAATCTCTAGAAATAAATGATGTTAAGTTTCTCTTTTATAAGTATGACTCTAACTGGTTGTATGGTACAAGCCACGCAATTCATATTCGACGATATATTACAATACGAAATTCATTAACAGTGTTAAACTATTTAACAATATTTAACAGCATTACTATCAACACCATAATTAACCATTATAATATACCCAATTAAAATGATGTCAACTTAAATGAGTAATATTTTTCAACAAAAATCTCTAGAAATAAATGATGTTAAGTTTCTCTTTTATAAGATATGACTCTAATTAATGTAACTTATTATTCAAGTACATTCATCAAATTGTTTTTGTATGGAGGAAATCTAGGTACATTATAGCTATTTTAAGGACTTGTATTGTGCCTCAGTGGACATGACACTTTATCCAATATCATAAATCCCAACACTAACAAAGAGATGTATAACATTCCTACACATAAACCAAAGTAGAGCAATATAATAAAATACTAATGTAAAATATTAAAAAGGATTACCAAGTATATAAACAATTATCATAATTTAGGAACATCAATTGAGAATAAAATAAACAAAAAATAGACATAAATAGGACAATATTAAAAGGGCCATATTGGATATAAGGTGGGAAACACAATTTCCTATTTCATCAACATTACCATGGTGATTCTATATCAACAATTTCCTGACATTCGTCTGCCACAACTTTTTACCTTCACCTAAGATAATTTATCAGCATTTTGGATCTATCAACCATCCTATTAAACTGACGAGGTATAACCCTTACCATACCCTTAAATGACATTATTGAATCTATCCTATTTTTTAATGACAAGATATGACCAATACATTACCTTAAGTGTCATTATTGAACTGCCCTAATTACACGTGACAGGATATATAACCATTACATTACCTTAATGACATTATGGAAACTATTCAATGGACAATGTCAAGTGACAACCGATACTATATCTTAAATGTCCTTATCCCAAACAGCATTTAAAAAGGGCCCTATAAGAAACTAAGATATTAAAGGGGTCACATCTAAACATCATTATTTAAAAGGACAAAACATCCTATCTAAATTATTGGTCCATAAGATCATTAAAAAGGGAAAAACCACACCATAACCACAGTTATTATCCAGGTTAAGATTTCCATTATGACTTCACGCTTAGAAGGGAGTCTATAAAATAATAAGTCATAAAAGGACCATAAATAGGCAGTAATGCCACGACAGGCATCAAGGAGACAATTCGCTGGAAACACCAGTTAAGATTTTCAATATGATTTCACATTAGAATGGTAGTCTATAAATTTATAATTTATAAAAGGACCATAATTACAGGCAGCATTGCCACGACAGGCATCAATGAGACAATTCGCGGGAGGTATTGTTTAAGATTTTATCGAAACAGGATCAGACAGGGTCAACCAGACTGCCAGATAACGGGAAGGGCAATAATCATATAGCATGTTTAAAATGACAGTAATAAAGGACCAATTTAGAAAATGACAGCTATCCCTACAACCTAGACAATCACACGGTTAACAGTATTTAAAAAATTCGTTATGGAGAATTAGCATAAAACTGCTAAGACGGTTTACGCTAAGAATTAAACAGTAAATGGTTACGCTCAGACCGCTGCACTTAAAAATTAACATCATAAGAATTAATAATATAAGAATTTAAAAGTCATAGGGCATGCTAAGACTTCTACGACTCACACCAGAATTGTAACGCCCAGCTAGAGTGCAATCGCCCAACTTTCCTTGACAGTGTTCACGTTGCACCGTAGTTTGCGCTTGACACTTGGCATTCTGTATTGCCAGTTTAAAACCCAGGGCCGCGTTACAGCGCAGGGCTGAACCTTACCCGAATTACATTAAAGGCATGATTACCTTGCCCTCACGGTACACCGAAACCTTCTCTGTGTCACCCACCCACTGCGTTGTATCATTCGTTTGCACGCAGAGAATCATATCATATCTACAATTTATGAGAGGACAGCCGATAGTCCTTACCATTAAAAGGATTCCACCCAGACGACTGTAATAACACTCCAGACAGCAATAACACACAGGAAACATTAAATTGGTGGCTGCTACGTTAAGGTAGGAATGTTTTAACCCAGGCAGTAACGACACAAATCTGCAGGTTGGTAAGGCAAAAGGCAAACGCAACAGCTACATGCCATTAACAGTGAGCATTAGGGGCCATAAACTCTCTGACTGAGGTAAAAGGAAAGGGGCGCAGACTAACAACGCAGAGGTAAAAGAAAATCACGCCGAGGATGCAGAACATCACTGTTAACTCATGGTTTTTTTTGTTTTTTTTTTTTTTTGAAAAGATACGGTCTATCTCCCGAACCCTCGTCATTGAACATTTTTTTTCTGAGATGAACAGTTCCTTTGAAACTGAAAATCAACGAACAAAATCCCAAATACTTTCAGTTTTTGGTGTTGGTGAAGTGATTACTCCCGGAGCCCCACTTCAAGGATAAGTGAAGGTTAAATATCCCTAGTGGTTGGTCAGTTGGGCGTGGAGGTTGAAGTCACGGGGATAAAAATGAATTACGTGAAAGGTAATCGGATCAACTACTTAAACGCGGAAGGAACCCAACCGCCACCGGTGATACAAGAATTCGCAAAAAATGGGCAGTGCAAGCATAGGTGGGGTAAAATATATTGGCCGCGCAACACAAAATTTATATCAAAACTGATTCAGACCATTATATTCAGCAATATTCATTCACAAACACTTTCTTCATCTCGCTAATAACTGAGGTAACTAACCTTATTAACAGAGACAATCGCATGCATTCTAATCTACAGAATTTACAATTCATACCTTAGCCACTCGCCCGCTTCGGAGATGTCCCGCGCTCCGTGCC
>SNQJ01S0140583.1:21649-46670 GCA_010110895.2 Picea sitchensis
TTAGGGTTCGAAAGAGGATTCAAAATCCTCCCTAGTAACAACACCAAAATGATATAGCACAAGTATTAGGTTGGTAAAATCCCGACCCAAACCACAATATGGTGACAACTAAGAGAACACCTACCCATTGTCACCTTAGATAGGTATTCTCATCACTTTAGAGATGAAGTGATCACCTCAAGGGGGGAATATCGGGTGACCCTAGGGGGAAATGACACAAAAAGTGAGATAATGAGATGAATTCCCCTGTAGGTAAAGTCACTATATGGAAGTAGAGTTGGAAACGAATCTCGATAGTATTCAGTGGTTTCCAAGAATTTCAAGCACCTGTGGATGATGATAATACCTTCCTGAGACACAAGAAAAACCAATTATACGAGATATATGTCAAGTGGACAAGCAAGTTAAGCTTGTTTTCCCTAATTGCAGAATTAAAAAAAGATGTATATCAATGATGAAATCAAGTAACTACTGCATATTAAACCACTTAAAGTATCAAATATTAGTTGAGTTATGAAGCATAAAACATGTAGATAAGTTCTCAACACTCTATCACAACTTTTAGTGGTATTATATGGTTGTTATGATAATTTTTCAGAGTATATTTATAACATCCAAGTGGTTGTATTAGTTATTTTATATAGCATCAACTTTTAACCATGAAAACAAGCAAGTGATCCAACCAAACGTTCACCAATTAGCAGTAGAATAATAATAATGGATTACTAGCAAATTTTCGTGGTCAAATTGCAAGTTAAAGTCAATAAAAGTAGATGATTTTCTGCACCCCTAATGGTTGTATCTTTGAATTTGTTATAGATTCAATAAAATCAAGAGAAATAATACACCCTAGATATTTTAGCAACCTCAAGGCATCCACAAAACATTCCAACTTTAACAAGATTGATACCTCACCAAAATAAGTTTACCAATGCAAATAATTTATTTCTCCAATGAAAAACTTCATATTAGTGCATTTAAAATAGGGTGAATGGTGTCTTTAAAACAAAATTTATATCAACAAGATCCCTAGGGGTGTAAATCCTCTTACTCCCTAGGGTGTTATAATCAAACTAGGTTAAATATAAGAGAGTGTACACACGTCTACTTCTCCTAGCAACCCTTGCCCAAAATGACTTATAAACTTAGAAAATGAGATTAATCTTAATGGAGGGTGTATGAAACATACTCCTCATAGGTTTTCAACCAACAATAACCAATAACAAGAAAGAAATAACTAACAAATGCAGATTTTTCTTACCAATTCCAAGAGAGGAAGAGATCAAACCCTAGTTCACCAAGCATGTACCATTCAAGAGCAAGTACAGAATCCTCCAAGAGGTCTGCACCACCCTAGATCAATAATTCACCAAGAGATATCACCAAAATTCATTTTCAAGAGAGAGAGAGATACCAAAACTTCCCAAGAGGGCGCAAATTTCAACCACTAATCTTCTCACAATGGGAGAGCTATGATGAAAAATGAAATAGAGATGATATATATTTATACAAATCCTCTAAACATATTTTTTCCACAAAACTTAGGGTAAAACATAAGATAAGGGGTCAAAAACCCTAATCTTTCCCATTTACAAAATTAATATTATTTAATTCATACTTTTCACATAAAAGAAACCTTAAAAACATGGCATCACCCTTCATTTAGGAAACTTTTGGCACTTTTGGTCAAGTTGTTGAGTTGGAGAAGGTAAATTTAGGCCCCAAAAGGCCAATAGTCTTCAAACAAATCCTTTCTTCCACAATACATGGGCCTCTTCATTCAAAATTTTCCAAGTTTCCATCATCACCACCACAACCTAGCCTCAGATGACGTCAATCCCCCAAAAGGTGACATTTTTCCCCTTTCAAGCAAGTTGTTTGGCATGTAGGGGCTAGGAAAGATACTCCAAGGTATCCTATAGGCCTCAAAAGGCATGTAATCATCATCCAAAGTGTGGGACCTTGGCATCCAACCTATGGACTTCAAACCCCATGGAAGCCCAAGCTAGGCTTGTTCTTCCAAAATTGTCCACCTGCAAGGTCCTGCAAAGATAAATGGATATGCCCTCCAAGGATCTCAATTAAAATGCATCATGATGAGTAAATCAAATCAATAAAAGAGACATCTAAGCATTTACATCCAAACCACCTCATCAAAATAAGAAATTTCTCAAAGACCCTATGTAATTTTCCAAGTTTAGGTATGGGAGGGTTGACAAAACGACCTATTGGGTGAATCGTACCTAAATTTTAGGGGTGTTTGTCGAGGGCAGTTACTTCTAAGTCATGTAGATGAGGTTTCATGGATGGGGGGAAATTTTTTTGGCATGGGGTTCATGACATACAAGGGGATGTAGTGTCTCATTTATGGGTACATTTGTAGAGGGTGTGTTGCACCTTCGTTTTCAATGCAACCTTTTTCCAAACCAATTTATTGCCTTTTATTCTTTTAAGTTGTTTATGGGTTGAATCCAAGGTAGGGCTTCTATCTAAGCATGAAAATTTTTTCCCACCTCAACTCTACCTTGGTCACATCGTGCTTCCCCAAGTTGAACACATGTGTGGGGCTTCTACCTAAGCATTAAAAATAGTGCCCACACGTGCTCCACCTTGGTCGACATTTGTTATTAGTTATTTTTCACAGGTCCCATTAGTTTCTTACGAGAGAAATTTCATTGTCCTCGAGATCCCTGGGTAAGAATATAGAAGGTTAATTATTGGCTTTTATCTTTTTCCAGCTACAAGCCTCTAGGCCTTCAGCCCCTTCTTTCCATGAAATGAGGGATAACCCCTTCTTGGGTTAGTACACCCGAAAATCCAAAACGGTAAGGAGATGAGAGGATGTAGTGTGGAAAGTGACAAGTATGGTCGAGAATTGCATGATGACTCTTCAAGAGGACCTCTCAGTAGAAAACATATCCCTAAGGGTGACCCACTTACTAGGGCGCAATGTCAACCACCAAAGTAAAACAGGGAAAAGAGCATAATGTCCAAGAAAACGTTACATAATCAAAAGCAGTAATAGATGAAACACACTCAAATGCCTCAAATATTGAAATAAAACTCACCATAATAATTGGCTTGTACATCATGGAGAAATACCCAATGTATTATGGAGGCCAGATAATGTGGTGGATACCATCCTGCTGAACCTAGATATGTGGTGGTGATGTGGGTCTCTGTTTGTGAAAGTGGACATTGTTGGTCAAGTTGTCTCTCGGTACTCCATGTTTGCAACCTGAGGGCTTCAAGACGTCATCTCCTTAGTTATCCCAAGGATTTAGGGATAACATGACCCACTTATCCTTTTCTTGTATGGATATATGATTGTCTTTATAATATGTCTTAAACAACTCATAATGTGGTTTCCATTGATTTTGGCTCATGATGTTGACTTGGAGGATGATGGAGTTTGGAAAGTTGATTTTGCTCCAAGGCTATGTTCCTTCATATTCAAAGGTGATCATTATCTTGTCGAGGACTAAGATAATGTGATATAATTGGTGATATATTATTTATGAGCTATGGTGGTTGATTTTGGGACTACATTAGGTACATAATTGTAGGTAGTAGGTTTGGTGGAATTGTAGAGAGAGTTGATAGGTGTCATTGCAAATGATTTCCTTGTAAAGAGGGTGTGTTAGCTTTTGGTTTTTTGTAATGTCCCCCACCTCTTGATGAGAGTATTATAGAGACTTATTAGACTATATTTCCCCACTAGACTATAGTCTCATGAGATATGGGGGCTAAGAGATTCCAAAGTATTCAATTTAGCACAATGTTATAATTTAAAAGTGACTTTGGGGGAAAAGGTAAAGTAAGTGGGAAAAGACCACATGGAGAAAAGTAAGGAGTTAAACTTAGAGAGTGATCAACTAACTCAAATGAGAATTAGAACATGGGTATAAAATAAAAATAAGGGAGCCTCACTGAGCATTCATGTCATTTTCACTTTTTCATATTGAGGTCTTGAGCTAAGGATGTTTTGAGGGTTTTGGGAGAAAAAACCCTAGAGATCGGCTCAGTGGTGAAAGATTCCACCTTTCTTGGTCCAAGATTGGTCACGGAGGTGGAAGATACCTCCCTCACCATTATATTCATCTATAGGTTGGTTCTATAGGGAAGGAGGAGGATAATGCACACCAGTGAGGTTTTTTCAGCAAGAGGGTGCACTTGTTGAAGAATATCCATTCGATATGGAGAGAGGAGGAGGTTTTGGAGCCCAAAACGTATTCGGATTTCATTGTAGGGCCTAGGGTTCCTTTTCTAACCTATTTTGGAGGAGGTTTCTCTGCCATATATTTTATTGGGAGCTTGGCATGAGTTTGAGAGGAGGAGGGAGCACTACAGAAAGGGGATCCATCCATTTGAGGAATCAAAACACCCTCAATCAGCCAGATACTCAACCAAGGGGTTTGTCTTCCCCGGATCTATTATTATAGTGATTTTGGTAGGGTTTGGAGGTCTTAAGGAGGGAGGTAAAAATATTGGTGAGTTACATCCAACATGAAGTGTGCATCTCAACCAGGGAGAGTAGGTCCATCTCTTGAAGGGAAAGAAATTGATCTTGTCCTTTTCTTTAGGGGTTTTTGGTGCCTTTGGAGGTTATTCTCTTCAGTCTTTGAGCTTGTTGGAGTAGATATCATTCCATATTGATTATTCTTATTGTATCTATCCAGATATACATATCTATTGTATCAAGATCATCATATTATCTAAATAAAGGTCAGATCTAAAGTTGTTGGCTCTTTCTTGATACCCATTTCTTGTATCTTGTCATTTTCTTGTGTTATATGTTATGTTATATATATCTATGCTATAATATTCAAATAAAAACCTTCATGTGAAACTGTGATGAAGTAAACATGCATAATACACTAAAACACTAAACAAAAAGTCAAAACAACCCTTGGTTCTGGGAAAAATCGGCTTGGGAACATTACAGTGCTATTAGAGTGTTAAATTCTCCCAACTTGTGGGGATTAATGCATGTAGAATTTCAGTGGTATCTATATGGGAAGGAGTAAGAGACAAATAGGTGAACCAAAGGTAGGCATGGAAGGATCAGGTGATGACAGTGAGCCACAAATTTTAGCAGGCATAGATAAGGAGTTGAAGAGCTCCATAGACAACACATAGTACACCCTTCAACACCATCTACAGGATACTCAGAAGACTATGCGAAGGGGACAGATTGAGATGAGAGATACCCTAGAGAGAGTGAATGCTAGCTAAGATAATATTTATCTTCTCCTTATGTAGATGAACCATGGTGGGGATGGCCCAAATAATAATATGAACAGGGAAGCCAATGGTTCTCAAGGGGGGACTAGAAATCATCATGAGCAGGATCCTCACTACCATACAAAGGGAAAAAGCTTTGGATAGGGACCTTCCAGGGTTCCAACACATAGTAGAGCCACCCCTAGACCCTATATGCCTACATTTTTGTTGGTTGTGGAGCCTGATTATCTTCCTAATCCAAAGGTCTTTTACTTTCAGTCGTGTTTATACCCCATGAAGTATTTACACCCCAGAAGTATGTACACTCTTCCATGTGGGGAAGTGCAGAGGGGGTACCCCCTCTGCGGGGTCCGGGGGGGCTATCCCCCTAGCTGGGGGGTCTGGGGGAAAGTAGGCCCCTGAAGAAAAAATTGCCTTGTAAATGTATATTGTAATTTCATTGTAAATCTGGACCGTTCATTATAAGGTCACAAATCTAACAGTAGAAATTATGTTAGGGTTTTTTCAATAGAAGGCAACCCTCTTTTATGAGGGAAATGTATTGTAGCTATGGATTATGGCGAGTATTGTATTATGAGAGAGGAGACTGTGAGAGAAAGAAGAGGAAGTTATAGTAGTTTTTTTGTAGGTTGTATCCCTTCATTTGCTGGATAATAATAAAGGAAGGACCTGGCAATCTCTCTGGTGGACGTAGTCCACACTAGGTGAACCACGTAAATCTGTGTCTCTATTGTATTGTGTATCTTTTGTGTTTTATTTCCACATTTATTTTATCTTATTGCTCTGCGGTCCTGTTTTTCTAACAATTTTTGGATGGCCAGCCACAGGCTAACCACTTCAATGCAATAGAAGATAACTTTGAGGAGTATGCCAGGGAGTATGCAACATTGAGTACAGGATTTAGGAGAGAGGTTACCTTGGATCAATATAGTGGTATCAAGTTCAGGGATAGACCAAATCTTTATCACATGAAAAATAATGAGCTAGAGCATAGGGTAGGAAAGATGGAGATTCCATACTTTGATGGATCTTCCAAGATCACTGCGCAAGCTTGGGTGTAGAAGTTAGATACCTATTTGTAGCTTAATCCCATGAGGGATTTAGATGCCATCAATTTTTCCACCATTTACTTGGAATGAAAATATCATTACTAGTGGTATCATGGTATGACTAACTTTGGTCATAATCARACTATTGCTTACAYAGAGTTCACTGAGATACTTATTAACAATTTTGATCAGGGAGATCGAAGTTACATTTTAGGGAACTCACACAACTCAGAWAAACTAGGTCACYGGAKGTCTATATAGAAGAGTTTTAGAGGGTAGTCATAATGGTGCTAGATGTGTATCAGGCTAGATTATCAATGCTCTTTATTAAGGGGTTGATGGAACACCTACATGGTTGGGTCAATGATTTTAAGCCTTCCAACCTACAGGAGGCCATATGAAGGACTAGAGAATTGATTGGGATTTGCAACAAAATCCAAATTTACTCCAAGACACCCAATAAACCAGGGGGAGAAGGATCCAATGGCAATGGAGAGAGGTAGGGGAAGGATGGATGAGGCTACCAGGAGAGAGTTGAGGAGGAAGAAACTTTTCTTCACTTGCAAAGAACCTTGGGAACCATGACACAAATGCACGGGAAAAGGAAAGGTTCGTTACATTGAGGTGATCTCAGATGATGAAGAGGATGAGGAGATTGGCCACATACAAAAAAATAAAAGCAAATCCACCCTGCCTGTGTTGATGGGTCCTAGATCCATTTAATTCAACAGTAGGAACCAAACCCACCACCGAGGCCCAATTAGACTCTGCAATATTTAATAGTGGAATGGTTCTCCATATCTTTGCGATCCGGCCAATTAATCGATGGGATTTTACGTTTTCTTGTGAAGGCTCCTCCTTCAGTTTGTACTTTGTCTTTTGTATTTTCTCTTAGGTGGGACCAATATGAGATGTAAGCTAGTATAAACCAACTTGGAAACAAACAGGATTAAGTAAAACTACTGGGGAAGAGGATGAGCTTGGGATAACCCGCTACTCAAGCATGCAAACGACAATTTTATACCATAGGCCTAGTACTAATACATTAACCATGTGAGCATCCAATTACTATTTGAGATACTAATTATCATAAAGAAAACACGCATCCGATAAGATAATGGAAAGAAAAATAATTCACCTACTATACTCATTCATCACACAATAACACAATGATTCATCTTCATCATTAAAGAAAAGAACTGTAAGAAATTGCATCAGATAACTTAACAATAGATTCAATAACTCTTACTCATTATAACATCCATTCATGAAATGAGATAGGAAATAGTTCTTCTCCACGTCCAATCACACATGCATTTGATGAAAATATAATTGTCTCTAGTCCAGAAGGACTTCTCTATTAAAGGTAGATCGGAAATAGTTCTTAACAAACCAAAAGAGATAGTTTCTTGCAACAACCATCGACCTTTAACTAATAATTTGATGCTCTTATTTATAACATAAAATTAACTAAAAATAATGGCTAAAGTGCAATTAAACAAAACAAAACTCACCTTGTGGTGTTCTCTCCTAACAGTTTTCCAACAGTCATATCAAGATATCGCTTTGAAAGGGTGAATTTTCTCATACTCCGACCAACTAATGAACAGCTCCTCGCAGGTGTGTGCATATGGAAATTTGTGTTGTTCCATCAGATCCACATAAATTTCTCTAATCTTCACCGTATGTGCCTGGTACTTCAAGAGACTGGTGTTTAACTGCTACAGCACAACCCGAGCTCTGATCGAGTGTTCCATAAATTGTTGCACATGTCCTAGCGCTATGTCAGTCACCTTCACTAGCTCTTCGGCCCATAACGAATCTTGCTTGGTGTGTGATTCGACTATTTCATGCAAGTTGATGAAGTCGTCGGGTGTGCCAAACTTGGGTAGTCTGATATCCTTCATTTCCTTGTTGATTTTACCCCAATGTTTCTCGCATTTGGTCCACTGCTTTTGAATATCCCAGTGTGGTTCCCAAGACATTTTATCCCAATACTCTATTGATCCTCTTATGCTATCAAGATTTCTTTTTCTCAACACCTGGATGTTGTGTTCTTCTTTATCTCGACCCTATTGGACTGCACCAATGTAGTTGATTCTCTATGCGACTTGCGATTCCTTTTCATACCATCTCTCCATATCCTTTCACTTCACTAGTGCCATGAGAGTATATTCTTGGAGCTCGACTATCTTCATAGTGAAAATGTGTCACTCATTTGTGAACTTGTTGTAAGCTTCTTTGAACTTGCTTCTTAGGTACACCGCAGCCTGAGTGGTGTCATGATAGTACTTAGCCAGGTGGCGCAAATGTTCTAGTTCCTTTAGGGTGGAAACCATCTCCTTTTCATCCTATTTATCTCTGTATAGGGTGGCATCTAAAATCATCATCCCCAAGCCGATGAGCTCATATGTTCTAGAATTTTCTATGTTTATCAAATTTTCCTCTGTAGTGATGAGGATGGAGATCTAACGCGATCCTCCTCTTCTTTGTGGTTATTTGGACGATGGCCTTCCTTTATTGATCATATGTGATTACATATATTTTGGCTACTTCATCCATTGGTTTGGGAATCTGTTGACCCCCCCATGTGAGTGTATTCCCTAGACTTCCGGTGGTGTATATTTGTTCAACATCGAGTTCTTGAAATTCCTCGTTATGCTCTGAAGGCTCGGCTTTTTTCTAGAACTCGTTAAGGTTTTGAGCATCGATTGAAATAGAGGCGTCAGGAATAGACTTGACACTTACTTGTTCATTTATTATTGAAACGTCGATCTCCTACTGTCGTGCTCTGGTCTTAGGATCGTCCAACCCTAGCTGGTCTTCTAGACTGTCTGCTTGAGTCTCCGTCTTATCATGCACTTTAGTGTCTAAGACACTCTCGACTTCCTTTTATTTTGGTGGGACCTCCTTGATTTGGACCTCGGGGATAGGAGAAGATGTATTCTCAAGTCCCTTTTCTTCCTCTATATGCACAGGGATCCCGAGAGATACCTTTGGGCTCTCATCATCATCATATATATTTACAAACTCGTTCAAGGGGTTTGGCGCATTTGTTTCCACTAATATTCGAATCGTTTATGGCTGAGTCACCACACCTGCAAGTGATCCAGTTGGCGACATTGTGAATTCAAGGTCATCCAACCTGGCAATTTCATCAACATCTATAAATTCGGGGCCGCTTGTACCCACCTAGATTCTCTTTGGGTTATCAACAGGTGATCCTATCATTTCTGATAGGTATGGGTCATCTTGTAGTTGATCAAGAACCCACTGTGCCCTTTCCAACATGATAAATCCCCTTTCCCACACATCTTGTACCAAATGGATATCTCTACCTTGCACTTAGGCTATCAAGAGGGCTTCGACTGCTTCAGATGCTATCCTTTCTTCTCTGAACCTGAGGGCCTCTTGAGCCGATTTTTCTAGGATTTTCTCTTGCCCATCCCAACTCATGGCCTTGAACCTAACTTCCTTAGTATCAGCCATCCTCGCCATCACCTCATCCCAATTTTGAGCATTTTCGGTAAAGATCACATCTTCAAACCTGTCATGGGCATATGGCCAGTAGGATGATACTTGTGATGCATGCTTCAAGACCAGACCCTTTGGGTTGTGCTTGCGAAAATGACCAGTGTAGAATCAGACCTCCAATTGGCTTAACCCTTGTTGCTTGGCTTGCGCAGTGTCTTTTACCATGTAGAAACCTATATGAAATCCATAAGGTATGAATTCTCACTTCTTATATTTTACCAGAGTAGCATTGTAACCTTGCAGGATGGTCTGATAACAGATTTCACCTACTACTAGTCAATCGGGGACATATATAGGTAATAGGTGTGGTGCTCTGGTGGCTCCAAAAACCACGATGTAGGTATCGTGCTCATCCAGGTACCAATGGCCAACTTTTGATATAATCGTTTTGGCCACATCCGACAGCCTTGGGCACTCGTTCTTGAACAACAAAAAATGAATATGTGCGATAAATTTGTCACATATGAGAGAGTAGGATTTCTTGTACCTGTTCTCCCATGGGATGATAAAATATACATGGATCGGGAGTTCTAAGGTGTTCCAGCTCAGGTTCATTCTAGAAAAGGCATTTCTGGCACAAATAACATCCAATAAATAAGAAGCCATGTAGAAGGATGGGGTTTCTCCCTCTTTCGGCGTCTTAGCTTGTCGTATGCAAGTGCTCAGTTTTTTGGAGATGATGGCACCCCAGTTAAAACCTATTCCAGAAATGGCTATAGTATACACTAGAGGCATCCAAGGCTCTAAAAACCTGGAGCAATATTTCTCCCCATGCAACCAGCAGAGGTTCGATTGGTGAAATTTTTATCCTCTCTCCACCACAAAGCCATCACCTTGTTGGTGTTATGTTTCTCATAGAATATTATAACAAAATTAGTGTTCAGTCGCTCCTTCGACTCTATGAGCTTGTAGTAATTCTAAACCTCTACTGGAAGGAAAACCCCGACACACTCACCATTGTCGTCATTAATCAAACATCTTTGTGTGTCAGTGTGATTTATAAGCCATTTCAGGAGTTCTATGCAGGGGAATAATGGATTTCTTCTTGCTACCCTGTGCATATATTCCCTTCAGACATTCGGGAGGACTTCATCATCGAGTTTTCTTATATTAGGATCGTTGTGCAGGGCATATTCAGGGAATTGTTCCTGCTTGATCTTATGGAAAAGTTATCCCCAGTGTGGGAGTATTGTCTCGCTCCCTATGCTTTCCTCTGTGTCTTTGAAAGCCGAGGGCTAAATGAAAACCTTCTTGGTGGATGTCTTGATGACGAGCACCGGCTTTGGAGCGAATTCCAATTGTTTTGTGACCACTGGGGAATAAATTTCTCCCACATCTGGTTCCTTTAGCTTCGGTGCTCTTGGATATTTCCTAGTGGTTGGTTTTCTTAGAGGCATTGTTCCTACAAATGAAACAATCCTTTAGGGCTGACATACAAAGAAATATTGGATTATAATGTATATGTGAGGTGAAAACACAAAAAAATCCAGACTAGTACATACCTATAACGCTTGCTAAACTATGTTTTTTAATACTCACAGGATCCTGGAGACTTCTTCCAAATTGCTCACCTCACTACTCTGTCTGAACTGAAATTATTTGTGCACAAAATAATCTTGTTTACAATGGCTCAAAATAATTTGATGGGAAAGATCTTACCAGTCGTATCAACCAATTAATCAGGGTGATGAGTGAAATTCAAACAGATCTACCACTGAATCTCTACAATTTAATTCATCATGGGTTGATGGTGCAGGTGCGGAGGGTGATTTGTTGTATCGGAAGGTTCAAACGATCCTTTTGATTCGCTCACTAATTAGCAACTAATGTAATATTTTGGAATTAATTATCCCTTTAAATGCATCGTATCTAGCGTTAAAATGTCCCATCATGTCGCTTTCCGAGTGGAAAGGTTGGGGATCGGTGATGCGTGGTGAATGTTTCATTGGCATCCTCATGTTTAGAACTTATGACGCCAATTTATTTCGTCTTACGAAACTGACGTGGAAAAACTGACTCAGGGTGTGACTCGGGCCTTGGGAACTGCTAAAGACTCAAGGGAAAACTCGATCATATGTTTAAATGCTTTGGCAATGACACGTGATAGGTGGGGGCAGATGGTTTGATCATGTATCTCAATTGGAGTTGGGGTTTTCAACAAGAGGTGTGTGTCAAAATAAACCTCAGAATGTCGATGTTGAAAAGTATCAGGGTCGGTGGTCGGGGGGGATAAATCTGTCATGCCCTTTTTACGAACCTACCTTCTCAAAAACTTGTTGACACCGAGAGTTTCAGGGATCAACTATCGGCGCTTCTTTTCTTCCTTCATAAGATCTTACTTATTTAGCCTTTTACTAATGCTGAAGGGATCGGTCATCAACGATATCCTCGGTGAAGCTCTTCACGAAAGAAAACTCTCATCTACCGACGCCGATGAAGATCGACGCGCGGCTACCTAGGTTCTATCGAGTGATTTCCTTCCGTGCTTAATCCTTTTCGATGCCAAATTTATTAAGCGCATTGGGGAAATTTTTTTACTGTCGATTATTTAATTTAAATGTTATTATTTTAAGTTATGGTTTTTTTCATGCTCATGCAAACTTGGAGAGACTTAAATGAGAAACAAAATGATAAGCAAAGGAAACATTTTCCATACTTAAGTCGAATTAGACAGTGTGAAAGATCAAGTGGTACCCAAAAAGTAAAAATTGACATAAGTTTTTTAGGGTGTGTTGAGTGCTCAACAAATGGCGACTTACTGGGCGAAAGCAAGATTTATGTTCCTCCTTCATGCTCGGCTAATATGAAATTTTATGGAGAACCTTACTGGTTTTAAATCAAAATTTCATTTACCCTTGAATTTGAAATTCTCCGGTTGATGCTTCCAGGTCTGCCCGTGGGGTTTTTAACCTTTATTTCTCCTTCATTTCCTGTAACCCTGACTCATGCCCTTTTGAACAAAATCCTAGTAAAGTATTCACTGGCATGGATCCTTTAGTTACCTTTACTCACTTGCTACAGTGTCTCTCCACTGTCAGCGAGTGTCCATAGCCCTGGCGAAGTCACCCAACATCACAGACCTTGCTCCACTTCCAGTGAGAATCCATAGCCCCGGTGGAGATATCTGCAAACCCTCTCCTACTGTCCACTCATTTGATAAAGTCAATTTTATTTTGGCAGAATGCCTTGAGCGAGTGGGAGAGGATGACATCCGTTATTTTGCAAGATGAGATGGTCAAGGTGAAACTTACTAGCTCTGTCTTTGAGGTGCATGTAGTCCTTTATAGCTTTCCTTTTTTCCCTTAAGGTCTTATCAAACCTTAAGGTTAGATAGAGAGCCCCTCAAAACAATTGCAAGTTCCCCTTGTTTTTGCATGTGAGTGATGTTGGTAATAGAGTTCTCTATGTCGCATGACATGAGGTCGACCATTGTTTTTCTAAACACAATATTCAAAAGCACAGAAGTCCAAAAGCAAAATAAAAAAACAAAAATGCATTCCGTGATCATGAAAACACGCATACAAAACAATTTTTTTTTATTTATTATTATTATTAGAAATATTGTTTTAGGGCTTGGCCATTTACTGGGAGGGTGTCAGGTTCCCCCCTCAGATTCTGCAACCGATAAGTTTCTATTCCAATATTCTCAGCCACTTGGAAGGGTCCAAGCCACAGATTCTTAAACTTAGAATGCTTGCCTTAAGGCTCATTTTCTCTGTCTCGTTTTAATAGTAGGTCTCCTACTTCAAAATTCTTCTCTTTAACCTTATGCTTATCAAACCATATTTTCACTATCTATTGGTGGTCTATGAATTTTGACTTAGCCNAGGATGACATCCGTTATTTTGCAAGATGAGATGGTCAAGGTGAAACTTACTAGCTCTGTCTTTGAGGTGCATGTAGTCCTTTATAGCTTTCCTTTTTTCCCTTAAGGTCTTATCAAACCTTAAGGTTAGATAGAGAGCCCCTCAAAACAATTGCAAGTTCCCCTTGTTTTTGCATGTGAGTGATGTTGGTAATAGAGTTCTCTATGTCGCATGACATGAGGTCGACCATTGTTTTTCTAAACACAATATTCAAAAGCACAGAAGTCCAAAAGCAAAATAAAAAAACAAAAATGCATTCCGTGATCATGAAAACACGCATACAAAACAATTTTTTTTTATTTATTATTATTATTAGAAATATTGTTTTAGGGCTTGGCCATTTACTGGGAGGGTGTCAGGTTCCCCCCTCAGATTCTGCAACCGATAAGTTTCTATTCCAATATTCTCAGCCACTTGGAAGGGTCCAAGCCACAGATTCTTAAACTTAGAATGCTTGCCTTAAGGCTCATTTTCTCTGTCTCGTTTTAATAGTAGGTCTCCTACTTCAAAATTCTTCTCTTTAACCTTATGCTTATCAAACCATATTTTCACTATCTATTGGTGGTCTATGAATTTTGACTTAGCCCTTTCCCTTTCTTCTTCTATCATCAGTAGAGTGTCAATTCTTTGTTGTATGACCGATGAAGGCTCTCCTTTGGAATCTTGGGCAAGTTGAAGAGATGGAAGATAAAGTATGTTCGGAAGAATAGATTCATGTCTGTATACCAGAAAGTATGGGGAATTTCCTATAGCTTCCTTGGGTGTGACACTATCATCCCATAAAGCGTTATGAAGTAGATTATGCCAATTTATCTGGTTGTCTACAACCATTTTCTTCAATATTCTCACTAGGTTCTTATTAGTTGATTATGCCACCCCGTTTCCTTGTGGATAATAATTTGCAGAGTACCTAATTATGATTTCTTTGTCCAGAGAAAACTCTATCAATAGGGTGGAAGAAAAAAAAATTGCATTATAAAAAACTAGGACAGAAGGGACACCAAACCTTGTTATTAGTTATTGTTCTATGAATTGGATCACCACCTTCTCATTTACATGAGTTAGGGGGATGGCCTCTGCCCATTTTGTGAAATAATCGGTGGCAGTAAGTATGTACTTATGTTGTTTTGAAGAACTTGGTGTGATTTCTCCTATCATATCTAACCCCCATTGCACAAAATTCCTAGAAACCGACACATTTTGGAGTGGAACTGTTGCTCTCTTTTCACTCTTGGCACTTACTTGACAAGTTTTACAGTTTCTGGCATAGATGTGAGAGTCCTTGAACAAAGTGGGCCAATAATAGCCAGCTCTTAGTATCTTATGACCAGTGGTATTTCCTGTGAAATGTCCATCAGCAGGGCCATCGTGGAGTTCCTTCAGAACTTTGTATGCATCTTCACGTTCGAGATATTAATAGTACCCTGTCGTAATTAACACAGAAGAGCACTGAATTTATGAGGCGATATTGTGCATATTTTAACCTGAGAGATCTCCTTTACTTAGGGTTGAGATTTTCTAGACAAGTCCCATGGTGAAAGAGATAAGTTAGCTTCCCATACAAGGACTCTTGTCCTGGGTAAATGTATGAAACTTCGCCATACCATAATGTCATTTCATTCTCCCACCCAGAATCTTCATTTACTTGGTCTTGGGCTTCGGTTGCAAATTTGCACAACCCTTTCCCTTTAACTAGTTTGGCGGGTTTTATATCTAGATCAAATTATTGGACTACTACCATCCAATTCCCTCTTCTTTCTCCCATCTCTTGTTGAGTGAACAAGGATCAGACTACAGGATGAGGTACGATTACTTTGGTATGGTTCTTGAGGATGTAATATCTAAAGTGTTTTACTGCCTTATATACCATATAGGCATGTTTATCTATAGTAGGATAGTTAAGTTCGGCTACTTGGAGGTTATTACTCATGAACGACACCGAGGCCTCATTTTTTTCATCGTCCTTCTGAGTCAATACCGCAACTAACAATTGGTCGGAGGTGAAAGTATAGAGGAATAAATCTCTATTAAAATCGGAACTTAGTAATACGGGGGCTTGAGATATAGCAGTTTTAATGTTGTTGAAAGCATCCTTTTGTTCATCATCCTACTTAAATTCGACATCTTTATGAATCATCTTTTGTAAGGGTTTGATAGTTTCTGCGAAATTAGGAGTGAATTTCCTCACGAAATTGATTTGCCCAAAGAGTGACTGCATGGTTTTCTTGTTGTGAGGAAACGAGAGTTGAGCTATGGCCTTAATTCTTTATGGGTCTATGTGAGTTTCTACTTGAGATATAATGTGTCCTAGCATCTTACCTTCCTCGACGCCAAAAATATTTTTCTTAGGATTTAAGGATATATCGTATTTCCTACACCTTTCAAAAATATGAGTTAAGTGTTGGATGTGTTATTCTTTGTTCAGTGAATACACAGTCACGTCATCCAAATAGACTACCACACACTTGTTTATTAGTCCTCAAAATGCTACATCCATTTCCCTTTGGAAGGTTTCCCCTACGTTGATTAACCCAAAGGGCATGCATTTATAAGCGAAGGTTCCCACTTGGTTCAGAAGGTAGTTTCCAAATGATCTTCCTATGAAATCAGGACTTGGTTGTAACCTGAGAAACCGTCCAGTAGAGAAAAAATATTTGAGCCAGACATGGTCTGCAAGAGTTTCTCCATTGGCGGGATTGGGTAATTGTCCTTTTCTGAAGCTCTGTTGAGGTTCCTAAAATCTACGCATAAGCGTATTTCTCCAGAATTTTTCCTCACAGGAACCAGATTTTCTACCCACGCGGAATGCCTAACCTAGAAGATGATCTTGGAATATAAAAGTTTCTTCAACTCCTGATACATGAGAGGTTCCAAGGATGGGTGATACTTTCGGAGCTTTTGTTGGAAGGGTTTCACTTCGGGTTTTAACGGGATAGTGTGTTGAATGATGCGAGTATCATAAGTTTTGAGATCTCGATAAGACCATGCAAAGACATCTTGGTATTGTATGAACAGTTTGAGATAAGCCTTCCTTTACTCTTTAGATATAGTCGTACCAAGATTTGTATTCTTTGTGTTATCTAGGGTTCTGAGATTTATACTTTCATGCACGGGAGAAGAGATATTGGTCTTTTCATTTTTAGGCCCCTTAAATCGTTCTTTCAGGTAAAAAAGATTTTCCAAATTAGCTATCCCTTTTGAGATTGTGTGAGACTTCGATCTGTCAATAGGTTGACCTATCTGAGGATCAGTTTCTGTTGATTTCTCCTGGAATACTTCATCGTCAATAGCCAAATATTTGAAATTGTTTTGGTTAGTCAGGAATTTTATGATATGTTCATCTTATTCAAAGAATTTCCAATTAGAGATGTTGTTAGGCACCGATGGTTTGTAGAGTATCTCCACGGTGAACCGAGAGGCTTCATAATATTCTAATGGTGACAACCTTAAAGTAGTTGTGTCTAGGGAATCAACAAGGATGTTCTTTGCTCTTGGGATCGTTGTGATGTTGAAAGATTCAAAATGATCTATTAACCTATGCACTTCCTATTGATAATTATTTAGGTGCAAGGAATTTAAATGTATAGTATTCCTTAAGTGTCGAACGATAATCTCAGAGTCTCAGAAAACCTTCAATTCTTTGACATTTAAGTTTATGGCTTTCTTTAACCCTTGTACTAGAGCTTCATACTTGGTGGTGTTGTTTGTGCATTCAAATTCTTGTCTATAGGATAGGAAATGACGTTTAAATTTTGGATCAATGAGGATGTATCATGCCCTAGATCCTTCCTGCAACTTAGATCCATCAAATTATATGGTCCAGATTTGTGAACGTAGGTTATACAATCCTTCTTTCTTATTACCTTCTTGCTCCCTTATCTCTTTTTTCGTGATTTCTAGCATAGGTTCTTGACAAAAGAGGGTTTCCTTTGTTGGTATCGGTGATTTCTCTTGAAACACCATTTTAGATTTTTGAGTGAGAGGGACATTGGATAGGAGTGGGGACAAGTTCCCGAAGTAGGAATCACAGGAATAATTTCCTAGCACAGGTAAATCTGTTGAGGGTTCATTCAAGGTTTCTAGGTCAGTGACAATATGTTTTAGATACCTTTCCCTATCGATTTTGATCATATTCTTGTATCCCTTCATAGGTAGCCAAAGGGGTGCCTACTCTATACTAAAGTACCCATTTAACTTCTCAGACCAATATCAGCTTAGTAATAACCCATAAGCCTCTAGAATATCAACTACAATGATGTCAATCACTTACACAAACTTGGGATGTGTCGTTATTCTAATCATTACATCTTTGAGTTCTCCCATGACTTTGACCTGGGTTCTGTCTAGTTGTATCACATGTTTATCTCTCTTGAGAGGAATGACATTTAATTTTTTGCAAATGGACAAGGGCATAATGTTAGAAGATGCTCCTAAATCTACCAAACAATTGTGGAGGTTCCTGTTGAAAACTTCAAACGTTAAGAGGAACGGTGGGACAAAAGGTTTTCCCTTCTTATCTTCCAAGCAATTATTCATAGTTGGTTTATTTACTAGATCTGTGGAAGTTAGATTTATTTTCCACTCATTTCTCGTTGTAGGGTTTTCTACTAATCTCAATGCCTATAGCAGGAAATATTTTTGTTGATGGATTCTACATCTATCCATCACTGATATATTAACCTTCAATTTCTTCAAATATTCAACTATGTTGTACTATGGTTTGGGAGATTCTCAGCTGTGGAAGCTAATAGGGTTCTTACAAGGAGAAAAAGGTGCTTTCGGGTGATCGGGAGTTGACCTTTCCCCTGACGTTTGAGTGCTAGTAGGATCCTTTGAGACAAGAGGACCTTTACTTCTCATTTACGCAACCGAGACCTCTGCGAGTGGTTCTTGAAACTCGAATAGGTCTTTGGAAGGCATGATTAGGTCAAGATCCCATATCAACATGGTTGTATCTTCTGGTGGATCAATCTATTCTTGGTCAGCAACATTCATAATTGAATTTCTTGGTTGTTCGGTGAGGGAGACTTCATCTAGAAACCGATTGGCCATCAAATTCATGGCATGAGGGCAGTCTCTTTCGGAGTGGTTTTCCTGGTGATAAGTATAGAAAGAATCAGATGCTACATTCCCTAGATAGATATTTATGTTAACTAGGGGAGGTTCAATTTATCTTAACGATGGGTTCCTTTTACAGAAAATTTTATAGGGCCTTTAGCCTTGGTTTCCCTTCACTACATTTCTCTTCATGTCTATGATCTTGTTTGATAATTTCTTAACCATGTGTTGTAAATATTCTATGCCTCCATTACCCTTATCAGGAGTCTGTTCTTCTTGTTTCCCTAGCAATCTAGTCAAAAGGAGTCCTCTCCTGGGAGGAGGTTGAACTTCTTTCTTAACTAAAGAGACCTAACCTTCTTTACACCCTTTCATCTAGAATTCAATCATTTTGGATTCTTCAAAATTCCTAGCCAGGGTTCATTTGGAAACCCTCTTCATGAACATGGAAATAGAGGTTGGGAGAGCGTTATCATAAACTTTGATTTGTAATTCCTGAGTTGGTTTAGCTTCTGGCTGAAAATTGTTTAATATGGTCATGAATCTTTGATCAAACATCTTTGTGTGCCAGTGTGATCGATAAGCCACTTCAGGAGTTCTATGCAGGGGAATACTGGATTTCTACTCGCTATGATGTGAAGATACTCCCTTTGAACATTCGGGAGGACTTCATCATCGAGTTTTCTTATATCGGTATCGATGTGTGGGGTATATTCAGGGAATTCTTCCCACTTGATCTTATGGAAAAGTTCTCCCCAGTGCGGGAGGAATGTCTTGGTCCCTATGCTTTCCTCTGTGTCTCCAAAATCCAGGGGTTGTATGAAAACCTTCTTGGTGTATGTCTTGATGATGGGCACCAACTTTGGAGAGAATTCCAATTGTTTTGCGACTGCTGGAGAATAAATTTCTCCCACATCTGGTTTGTTTAGCTTTGGTGCTCTTGGATATTTCCTGGTGGTTGGTTTTCTTGGAGGCATTGTTCCTGCAAATGAAACAATCCTTCAGGGTTGGCATACAGAGAAATATTTGATCATAATATATATGTGAGGTGAAAACACAACAAAATCCAGACTAGTACATACCTGTAACGCTTGCTAAACTTTGTTGTTTAATACTCACAGGATCTTGGAGACTTCTTCTGGATTGCTCACCTCACTCCTCTGTCTGACCTAAACTTCTTTGTGCACAGAATAATCTTGTTTACAATGGCTCAAAATAATTTGATGGGAAAGATCTAAGCATTCATATCAAACAATTAATCTGGGTGATGAGTGAGATTCAAACAGATCTACTGCAGAATCTCTACAATTTAATTCATCATGGGTTAACAGTGGAGGTGCATAGGGTGATGTGTTGTATCAGTAGTTTCAAACAGTCATTTTGGTTCACGCACGAATTAGCAACTAATGTGATATTTTGGAATTAATTAACCCTTTAAATGCATTGTATCTAGTGTTAAAACGTCCCATCGTGTCCCTTTTCGAGTGGGTAGGTCAGGTATCGACGATGCATGGTGAATGTTTCATTGGCATCCTCCTGTTTAGAAATTCTGACACCGATTGATTTCTTCATACAGAACTAACGTGGAAAAACTTACTCAGGGTGCGAATCAGGCCTCGAGAACTGCTAACGAATCAAGGGAAAACTTGATCATATTTTTAACAGCTTTGGCAATGACACGTGATAGGTGGGGGCATATGGTTTGATCATGTATCTCAATCGGAGTCAGTTTTTTCAACAAGATGTGTGTGTCAAAATAAACCTTGGACTGTTGATGCTGAAAAGTATATGGGTCAGCTGTCAGAGGGGGATAAACTTGTCACGTCCTTTTTACGAACCTACCTTCTCAAAAACTCGTCGACGTCGAGAGTTTTGGGAATCGACTATCGACGCTTCTTTTCTTCCTTTGTAAGTGCTTAATACTTTATCCTTTTACCGATGTCGAAGGGATTGATCATCAGTGATATCCTAGGTGAATCTCATCGCAAAATAAAACTCACGTATGTCGACGCTGACGAAGATTGGCGCTCGGCTACCTAGGTTCTCTCAAGTGATTTCCTTTCATGCTTAATCCTTTTCGATGACGAATTTCTTAAGTGCTTCAGGGAAGAGGTTTGACTATTGATTCTTTAATTTAAATGTTAGTCTTTTAAATTATGGGTTTTCACATGCTCATGCAAAATTTGAGAGACTTAAATGAGAAACAAAATGATAATCAAGGCCAACATTTTCCATACTTAAGTTGAATTAGACAGTGTGAAAGATCAAGTGGTACCCAAAAAAATAAAAATTGGCATAGGCTTTTTAGGGTGTGTTGAGTGCTCAACACCCTGACAATGTGCAAGGTGAAGGGGGAGAAGAGACATATTTCAACCAATCATGAGAAAAGAAAATTACCATTGCATCCATCAGTGGAATTCCCAAATACAGTACCTTCAGGATGAGAGGAGTTCTTCAAGGTCAAAAGGTATATGTCTGTATTGATGGAGGAGCTTCACACAACTTCATTGATTCAGCCTTGGTGAAAAGGATTCATATTCCTACAGTTGAGTTTGAAGGATTTTGTGTGGAGGTAGATAGGGGAAATATTATGCCTTATGACTAGTACATTCCAGGTTTGAGCATCACATTGGGCATATATGACTTAGCACAAGATTTTTATGTGATGGACCTACCTGACACGAATGTTATATTGGGAGTACAATGGATTAGTACTTTGGGGCCCATCATCACAAAATACAAAACTATGGAGATTTCATTCAATGGGGAGAATGGAAAAAGGGTCACCTTGAGGGGAATGACAGGTAATGCACCCAAAATGGTCACAACAAAGCGCATGGAATCCATATTCAGGAGAGAGGACATTGTATATGTAGCAGAATGTTTGATATCAGTTCAGGTGGATAAGGAAGGGCATCCTCATTACTCTCATGACATACAGAAAATCATTGACAGTCACAGTAAGGTTTTTGAACCTATTCCACCAGGACCACCACCAGATAGGGGGTTTGAGCACATGATAGAGTTGCAAGAAGGCACAAAACTAGTTATCACTACTCCTTATAGACACCCAAAAAGCTATAAGGATGAAATTGAAAAAGCTATTAAAGAACTATTGTACATGGGCCATATTAGGCCAATTTCTAGTCCTTTTGCATCCTCGGTGGTTTTAGTCAAGAATAAGGATGGGACTATGTGCATGTGCATTGACCACAGGGCCTTGAACAAGAAAACTATTAAGAACAGGTACCTCATCCCACGTATTGATGAGATATTGGATGAGTTTCATGGTGCCATCTACTTTACCAAAATAGACTTGTGCTCTGGTTATCATCAAATCAAAATGAGGGAACAAGATGTGCCAAAAACAACTTTTAGATGTCATCATGGTCATTATGAATTTTTTGTTATGCCCTTTGGGATAACTAATGCGCCAACCACCTTCCAATCATGCATGAATCATTTCTTAATCAAGAAATTGAGGAAGTTTTTATTAGTATTTTTTGATGACTTATTGATACATAGCAAGACTTGGGAGGATCATCTCAAGCATGTAGACCAAATATTGATCATTATGGAGCAGTCTTTGTACACTAAGGAGTCAAAGTGTGAATTTGGGATGACTGAAGTCCTTTACTTGGGCCATATCATTGGAGAAAAAGGGGTACAAGTACATCAAGATAAAATACAAGTTATACTTGAATGGCCAACACCCAAAACCCTCACTGAGATGAAGGGATTCCTTGGCATTTGTTTTTACTACAAGAGGTGTGTCGAAGGATTCTCCCAAATTTGCGCACCCTTGACATATTTGACTAGAAAGGGCGCATTCAGGTGGAGTCAAGTGGCACAGGTAACATTTGACAACATGAAGAAGGTAATCAGTACTTTCCCGGTGCTTTCTTTGGAATCTTTCTCACAGTCATTCATATTGGAGTGTGATGCCTTAGGTGAGGGCATTGGAGCAGTCCTTATGCAAAATAAACACCCTATTGCCTATGAAAGCTGAAAATTGAGGGGACCTGAGCTCCTATACACCATCTGTGACAAGGAAATGTTAGCCATGATGCATGCCTTGGCCAAATTCAAATAGTACTTGGTTGGGGCGAAATTTTTTGTCAAAACTGATCATAATAGCCTAAAATACTTCTTGGATCAAAAGGACCTCAATGAGAGGCAACAAAAATGGGTTAGAAAAATCCAAGCTTATGAATTTGACATTGAATTTGTCAAAGGCAAAAACAATGTGGTGGTTGATGTTTTATCTAGGATACCATCAGTATATACAATGACAAATATTTCAGTTGATTGGAAGGTGCACCTCTTGGTAGAGTATTCAAAAAACAATTTTTCCTGTGATTTAATGGATGGGATGGAATAGGATGAGAAATTCAAGATCATGGATGACATCATATATTAAAAAGGCCAAATTTGCCTAGTCCCTGAGTCAGAATTCAAAGGGAGAGTGCTAAAGGCATTCCATGACTCACCATTGGCTGGGAACCAAGGCTTTGTCAACACTTACAAGTAAGTTAGGGAGAGATTCACATGGAGGGGTGTGAAAGATGATGTAATTTTCCATATCAGGGAATGTTCCACATGTCAGGAAAACAAGGATGAACACACTCATCCAGTAGGTTTATTACATCCACTCACCATTCCAGAGAACAAATGGGAGGGTATCTCCATGGAATTCATCACAAGGTTGCCCAAAGTTCAGGGAAAAGATTGCATATTTGTGGTAGTAGAAAATTTGACCAAGTATGCTCATTTGTTTTTCCATTTCCATAGATTACAGTGTTTCACAGGTTGTAGAATTATTCTTCAAAGAGATATTCAGGCTACATGGGCTGCCAAAAACCATTGTGAGTGATAGGGACAACAATTTCATTCACCTGTGGTACAATATTGGATTCATAAGAGCCAAGATATACTCAAAGAACTCAAAGAGCATTTGCACAGGGCACAAAATCAGCAAAAGATGTAGGCAGATAAGCACAGAGTGGAGCGCACTTTTGAGGTTGGTGATATCGTATACCTAAGACTCTAACCATATAGGCAAGCCTCTATAAATAGGAGTGGCACAAAAAATCTTCAACCCCATTTCTTTGGGCCATACAGGGTGAGGAGAAAGGTAGGGGTCATGACATATGAGCTTGAGTTACCTTCCAGGATAAAAATACATAATGTTTTTCATGTATCATGCTTGAAAAGAGCCTTAGGCCAACACATTACTCCTATTGAGTAACTACCACCATTGGATGAGGAGGGACATTTTATATTGATACTAGAATCAACGTTGGAATTTAGGGAGAATATGATAAGGAATAGGAGCATTAGGGAGTACCTAATCAAGTGGAAGGATATGCCTATTGAGGATTCTACATGGGAGAATGAACAAGTTCTTCAGAAGGAGGGATCAAAATTGCTTGTGGGCAATAAATTCCCAGTAGGGGAGACTGTAATGTCCCCCACCTCTTGATGAGAGTATTAGAGAGACTTAGTAATCTACATGTCCCCACTATACTATAGTCTCATGAGATATGAGAGCTAAGAGACTCCAAAGTATTCACTTTAGCACAATGTTATAATTTAAAAATGACTTTGGGAAAAAAGGTAAAGTAAGTGGGAAAATACCACATGGAGAAAAGTAAGGATTTAACCTGAGGGGGTGGTAAACTAACTCAACTGAGAATTAGAACAGGGGTATAAAAGAAAAAGAAGGGCGCCTCATTGATAATTCATGTCATTTTCACTTTTACATCTTGAGCTCTTGAGCTAAGGACATTTTGAGGGTTTTGGGAGAACAAACCCTAGAGATCAGCTCGATGGTGAAATATTCCACCTTTACTGGTCCAAGATTGGTCACCGAGATGGAATATCTCTCCCTCACCATTCTATTCAGCTACAGGTTTGTTCTACATGGAAGGAGGAGGATAATGCGCACCAATGAGGGTTTTCCAGCAGGAGGGCGCACTTGTTGAAGAAGATCCATTCGATATGGAGAGATGAGGAGATTTTGGAGCCCAAAACCTATTGGGATTTAATTTTGGGGCCTAGGGCACCTTTTCTATCCTATTGTGGAGGAGGTTTCTCTGCTAGATATTTTATTTGGAGCTTGGAATGAGTTTGAGAGGAGGAGGGTGCACTGTAAAAAGGGGATCCATCCATT
The DNA here is from genome assembly GCA_010110895.2 of Picea sitchensis. Taxonomy (NCBI): domain Eukaryota; kingdom Viridiplantae; phylum Streptophyta; class Pinopsida; order Pinales; family Pinaceae; genus Picea; species Picea sitchensis. The sequence goes on from SNQJ01S0140583.1 coordinate 46,573, forward strand.
TAAGGGATCAAAACACCCTCAATCAGCCAGATACTCAGCCAAGGGGTTTGTCTTCCCCAGATCTATTGTTCTAGTGATTTTGGTAGGGTTTGGAGGTC